>MU215618.1:317982-341853 GCA_018584345.1 Thuja plicata
TTATTTTTCGGCTATTGTATTGAAAATTTAATGAATATTATAATATAACTTAAGTGCTTTCCAATCCTACAATGTATGTATTTTTGTTTTGGTAATTATTTATTGAACAGAGATATAGGTAGGGGCTGGATATTAAATGATATGTGTTAAACTTATTTGAGGTCAGAATATGCAATGCCTAAACAAATAACTTTCCACAATCAAACCCAGAATAAACACAGCATTAACTCAGTTTAGACATGAAAACATTAGAAAATAATGTCATCAACATGAATGCTATGTATTGCTAACCTTTATTTACAGCAATGAGATGATAGAGGTGGACAAAGGCTACCCTTGTAAAACTTAAAAAAATAACAACTATGAATGCAAAAAAGAGAAAGCATTCATTCAACAGCATCCATTATAACTAGTTTAGCTTTAATTTGTTGAATTATTCATATAAACAATTTATGAATCTTCTCTACAAATTAGTTGACACAACACATAAGGCTACCAAAGATGAAGATGGCATTTCCTAATCAACAAACACAATATTATTATTTAACATCAGAAAAAATATGAAATGAAATGTGATGTAGCTTATAGCAGTGCATTTTGAGCTACATACAAGACTGTTGCATTTCATATGCTTCCCATGGCACAGGCACAGCCGCAGCCCCGTACCAAGCTCCACTCTTTGCAGCTCCTTGAACCTGAGAAATGCAATAAACATGTAATTCAAAAGTATACATTACAAGTGATGTTTACACAGATCATCAAATTTTAGCATATCTAAGCTGATGAATATTACAAGCCAAAAGGAAGAAAAGCCAACCAGGTTTGTGTCGTAACCAAAACCATATGTGCCTCCTAAATACCCCACTTTGGGATTGTCTTACCTCCCACCACATGCTCCATCTCAATAGACACCAAACATCATCACTGACTCTAAACACAAGAAATAATTGCTTTGATTCATGAATATATGAGGATTTAGAAAAGCAAAAGCAAATGAATTGGAAGTAATCAAACTATAAGCATCTTTAGATGTTATTCCTATAATTAGTTCAAAAACTATTTCGAAGATATTGTTTAAACTCTACAAATTGTATCTGAATGGAAGGAAAAAGGGACAAAATCGGCACATATCATAATTGTTCCTACAATTGAAACTCAACAAACTCTCATTTCAATTTGCAAGCTGTGTCTAAAGTTTGTCAACTTCAAAAGCCATTGTAAGTCATATTTTTATTTTTCTCCATAGACTAACTCTCTACTCCAATTGCTCATTATGTGCCTTCCCACATTTCATAAAGTTATATAGATATACAACCAACAATAATATGCAAAACACTCAAAATCTGCATAATAGCTTTTAGAGGCCTTACAAATTAATTTAGGTCTTTCCTTGTCCTAGAAAGTAAATCATGCTAATAGAGAATAGAAGCAACTTCTACAACTACTAATATATATAGTATCAAAATATCATCACTACATGGCCCATTGTAACACCTGGTGTGAGCTTTCTCTTTATTCTCAAAGCGTGCACCTGCTGCATATCTGCCCATGGTCTTGCCAAATCTTGGGTAAGAGCTTTGAGATGGATTGTGAAATTTTGTCTTAACCAACATTTGCTCTACAAAGTGCAAATTATCTTAGATGTTCATTGATTTTCCATACTACTGGATTGGTCCCTAAGCTTATACTCTTTAGCAGCCAACAAGTTTGTAGATGCATAATTAAGATATTGCATTTTCTGCAATGTATCAGTCAGTTCCTTCCTCAAAGCCACAATATTAGCATCAAGCCACCAATTCTTTACGTACAGTCCCTAAATCTTTCAATGGTTTGCACTTTTTTCCTCAACCAATGCTGGGTGGGGAGGCAGAGGTCCTGGACCCCTGCCAAATAGACTTCATGTGTGACCAGCAGTAAGGCCTTGGGCATCTAGAATACGGACCCTCACACAAGCACCATGCCGGCAGAGCACTCTTAAAGATTTAGTTTCTTTCTTGAATCAATAAATAAAAGAGTTAGTATTACAAAAGACGTTAACACCAAGAAAGCCAAGAAGTACAGAAACGTACATTGCAAACAATTGAAAATTACACTTCGTAGTGTGACATTGTGGCAAAAAAAGAATATATACAGAATTTAAAATAGCAAAAAGAACCACCAGCCAGCCTACAAGCAATATGCTGTGACAAAGATTAAATGGGGAATCACCAAAAGGTTCATTTAGGCTAGCCAACAAAAATCCATCAGACTCACTACTAAGTAAAGAAAAATCAAGAATGAACACAAGCACTTCTATTTTATAGTCCATAATGTAAAATAGCTAAATCACACGTTCAAATGCCTAAAATGTTTCAGAAAAAAGAATTTTCACTAAATTGAGAAAGATTGAACCCTACCTTATTGAAAGCCTATCAATGAAACTGAAAGCTACAGACAAGCATTTCTATTTTACAGTGCAAAATGTAAAAAAGCTAAATTACACATTCAAATGCCCAAAGTGTTTCAGGAAAAAGAATTTTCACTAAATTGAGAAAGCTTGAACCCCACAATATATTGAAATCCTATCAATGAAACTGAATGCTACATAATGTTGCAGACTCTAAATAAAGGGGTTGATTGCAGCATTTGAAGTGAATAAAGAAGCAAAAAGTAGCCTTGGGAATTAAAATCTAAATTCCATTCATCCCAATCTCTGACTGAATCAAATTATAGTCATTTGGTTTCAAAATTACTTTATTTTTTTTCACGTGTGTAGTACAAGTCAGCCGGCCGAAAAAACAGATCTCATTCAAGCTTTGTTGTAATAAATCTAGAACTAATAGCATGCAGTGATACAAATTTGTAATGGGGAATAACACCTTATGCTATCTTACTAATAAATGATATAACTTTGTATAAATTGGGTTTGGGTTTACATATTTAGTTTTAAATATTCGAATTGATGGGGAAATCACGTCGAATCAAGTTGATATTTTTATACCCACTTTACTGAGTTCCAGTGATGCGGAGTTTACATCTAGGTTTATAGAAACTCAATAATGGCATTTCGTAAGTACTCTAAATTGTTTTTGAGTCTAATGAACAAGATTTAACACCATTCTTTCCAGGATGGAGGTCGAGCCACAGCTAGTCGTGCCGAGTGAGGAGGCACGACAACAATGGACTCCTAGGGCTAGACCCTCTACCTCTCCCCTAGTGTTTACTAGAGCTGGGAAGAAGAAGATGTAAACTATTTTGATGTTGTATTTGCTTATAGTTTTCAAAGACAATTTGCTATTTTTTTGCTTCACACTATCAAGCTACGAGCCATCAGCATTCCACATGAGGATGCCATTTTGAACCCAATTTGCATTTAAAAATATCTAAACTCAGCTTGTTCCTTTCATTTACTGACTCATTAGATGCATCTCCTCATTGAATTTTGCCAAAAAAATGCATTTCTAATTAAACTTAAGCAATTTTTTAAGTTGCCAAGTATTCTCTGAATTTTTGCCGAGCTTTTTTTCGGGACTTGGCAAATTTTTGTTGAGTCCGAGTTTTTCAACTATGAACTACTACCAGATTTACAAAATTTGCTTTAAATCAAAATAATCAAAGAAGTTAAAAAAAACATTAACATGTTAACTCATAATGTATTCCCAATGGTTCTAGTTTGAGCTCTGACCTTAATGTGAATGAAGACTCGAGAGTCTTAAAAGAAAGAAGAGGTGGACTCTTTTCCTAGTAGATACTGCATTACAAACTATTTTGTACTCTACAAAATTTGGCCTTAAACACAATCATAAAAACTGTGTTATCTCTATAATATTTTCATAGTTCTTTATGGTTTGAGCCTTGTTTCCTACAAAGCTGAAGTTGCTATTGCTGAATTCTTGTCAATAAAATCATTAGTTTTGATTTTGTAATATTGTGTGGTTTGAATAAATTATAAGTATAATGTTCCTGTGTATCTTCTGTTAGGGAGATTGGGCTGTCAAACCTATATAAGGAGAGGTGAGCTCTCCGTTGCAAATCATCAAAGATGGAGATCATCTAGATTTGGGATCATAATCCGGGTATGACGGAAGTATCCTAGAAGCTGGAAATATACTGGCAAGACTCCAAAAGGAGTAGCTTGCATGCATTCAGATAGGTTTTGAAAGGATTCAAAGGAAGATTATCTTGGATAGCTTGGCAAGATAATCTTTGGGGTCCTTTGTTGGATCAGTGAAACACATACACAAGGAAATTGGGAATCCTAAGCTCCACCACGAATGCAAGGAAAAACAACACATAACTATTTCAATGCAGAATTAAAACAAAAAAATCCCAGCAAACAATGTTCATTGCTAAATAAACTCCCGAACCAGAAGATCTTGACCTGAGTCATACAAATTTAAAACTCATCTGTTCCAGATTAGAATGAAACTTTAAAAAGTAAATTTGGGAAAAAAATTAATTTCAGCATAATGAATTATTTGGAAGTTGTCACAATATTACCCAAAATCAATTTCTTTTTAAAAGCTTCATTTCCAAATTCCATAACAAATCAAAACAAATCTGGAGTGCATTTGCACAAAAAAGCTTAAGAAGAAATAAAAGGCTGATAAGCATACACCCAAAAACAGACTACAACAGGCTTCAATTCCAGAACAACCTTAAAACAAATTGTAGTCCTATTGTCAACAAATGTTAAAAACAAAACAAATCCCAAAACATACCTTATAACTATAGGTATATCCTCCACCTATAATTAAAAAAGACAGGCCTTGTATGAAGAATATTAAAAAAAATAGAAATCTATTTGCACAACAAGCTTAAGGAATAAAAGTTATACATACCTGATAAGCACAAACATAAAAACAAATTATACAACAGGATTCTAAACTGGAGAGAAATAAAACTAAACTATAAGAACAAAATGAATACTAAGCTTTATAAAATTAACCTAAAAGTACCTGATGTGCATAAACCCAAAAAATAAATAAAGAAAAAGCTTTCACTTTCTGGAGCAAATAAAGCACAAATCCAAAAACAAATTAAAACTGTCTGTGTTTCCTAAATTGAACTAAAACAAGTCAGAAATACATTTGCACATTAAGCTTTAGAACAAAAGGCCCTTAAAATAACCGATTGGTATAAATCCAGAAAAACGAAGGGAGGCTTCATTTGCCGAGCAAAATTATGAAGTCCAATTGTTGATCAAACTAAAGAGGGAATAAAACCAAGTATACCTGATAAGCATGACTCTAAAAACAAGAATTGAGTTCCAGAACTAAATTAACAACTAAATTAAGAATAATATGAGGTCCTCCTGCATATAAAGAGCTTAGGGAAAAACTTATAAAACAACACTAGTCAGATCTGGTAAGCGCTGAAACTGAAAACAAGATTTCAGTCGCAGATCAAAATTAGGATAAATGTGAAAGCCAAATTAGGATAAATGTGAAAGTCATCTACATATAAAGCTCGAGAAAGAAAACTAAACATAACTAGTAAGCATAAGCTAAAAACAGGATTTTCAGTTCCAGATCAAAACTAAGACAAATTAAAGGTCCATCCATTTATAAAGCTAAAGGAAAACAGAAAAAACTATACACACCTGATAAGCACAAAACCAGAAACAAAACTTCAGTCCCAGAACAAGATTAAGAAATATTTGAGTCCATATACACATACAAGATTGAGAGAAAGGAGACAAAGGAACCTATACATAAATGAGCCTCTTCCACTGAAAAAGGCTTTGGGTAGGCTCCTGGTGCTCATAACAGTTGCATCTAATTGATTTTTTTGAGAAAAACAACCTATACGATAGCAATATCAAAACCTATACAAAGGTAGATGTGTGTTTTCTCCTGACATCACTGAAATTCCCAACCCAATCAGAAAAAAGAACTAACCAACCAAAATACAAGCAAAACATTGTGACTAAAATTAAATGGGGAATCACGAGAAAGGTCATTTAGGCTAGCCAACTAAAATCCATTAGTCTATCTTCTACTTAATGAAAAATCAAGAATGAAAACAGGCATTTCTATTTTATAATGCGTAATGTTTAAAAGCTAAATCACACGTTCAAATGCCCAAAATGTTTCACGAAAACGAATTTTCACTAAATTGAGAAAGCTTGAAACCTACCATATTGAAAGCCTATCGATAAAACTGAATGCTACAGACAAGCATTTCCTTTATGGCGGATAAAGTAAACTAGTTAAATCACACGTTCAAATGCCCAAACAGTTTTAGAAAAAAAAATTAGTATATTGAAATAGCTTGAACCCTACCATATTGAAAGCCTTTCAATGAAACTAAATGCTCCAGAATGTTGCATACTCCAAATAAAGAAGCATTTGAGGCGAATAAGGAGCTGAAAGTTGCCTTGGGAATTAATATCTAAATTCCATTCATCCCAACTGAATCAAATTATAGTCGTTGTGTTTCAAACTTAATTTGCTTTTTTTCTTGGCACGTTAAGTAGAAATCACGTGGCCGGAAAAACAGATCTCATTCAGGCTTCGCTTTAATAAGTTAAGAACTAATAACATCCACCCATACAAATTTGTTAAGGTGAACGGCTTTGATGCTTTTTATCGATAATGATATAATTTTTGTATAAATTGGGTTTGGGTTTGTGTGTGAGCTTTTTTTTCTATTTAATTATTATTTTTATTTATATAATGATTTTTAAATTGACATTTTATGTTTTTTATATTGATAAGCAGTAAAACAAGGGTGATGTACGTACAATCAACATTTCAAAGGGCGTAAAATCATTAGCAGAAAAGTAGTTTCAGCACATTATCAGCATACTAATATAAAGAAAAACTAGTTCAGCTGCATTATATAAACGAAAGTTTTAACTCTGGAACCATGGTTCAATAAGCTATCTAAACTATAAAAAGTTTTAGCATAAGGCCACTTAAGGCCATAAACAGTACTATCAGAAAAAACTAAAGGGAAATTAACTCTAATGGGCAATCTTAATTTTGCAGTCAACTTGGTGGAGCAGATTATACTAGTCTTCAGTGAGAAACTTAAACAGTTCCTTGCAATTTCCTTCATCTGCCTCATCGGTTCCCAGGGTCTTCTTCTGCATCAGGAAATGGGAGGTGGCAGAACTGTGCATGACCCTAAGACTAAACCAATAAACACTCCCCAACTTTCTGTCAATGTCTGTGACCTTGGCTTTAACCTTTGTCAGCTCTTTTGCAATGGTTTTACATTCAGAACAGATCTCTTCCTCCTAGATTTTACAAGTCCCTTCTGCCCCAGGTTTGTTCATCTCCTCTTCCTTTAGCATCATGTCATGGGTTAGATCAATCAACCTCATTTTTATGCTCTCAAAAATATGGGTGGAACTGTCCTCAGTGGATTTCTCTTAGTTGTCCATCTCCTCCTGCTTTCCCCCCTCTTTGTTAGCCCCCTCACTCTTCCTTTCCTCTTCATCATTGTTCTCACTATCCTACTTCTCCTCCTTAGTATCATACTCAACCAAATTTTTCATTTTTCCTCTCCGTGGAGCAAGTGGCCAATCTATGGGACTGCTTGGGGTTTCCTTTATTTTCACTGGTCTCTTCACCCACTTCCTCCTCTTCGCTGACAATCTCCTAGATGGTTAGTTTGGCTTTTTTAGCTGAGGGGTAGGTGTTTTCTCCTTCTTCTTACTAATACTGGGAAGTGAAGCTTTGTGTTTAAGAACAACAGACTCGTTTTCAATCACAAAGGGTTTGGGGGTTTCAGGGGTGTCGAGTTGGGAAACAATTTTAGCAACACCCAGATACTGAATGCATTTCTTTTTGCTAGGGTCTGGAGTATCTATAATGCTAGTCGAGGGAGGAGTGGCAAATTTAGGAGCTTCTTGCACAATAATTTGCTTGGGGGGCACAATGCGAGGTGAAAATGGTAAAGACAATAAATGAGGCCTTGGTGGAGTGGGATGGTTTTTTCCTCTAACTTTTTCCATTCTCAACCACCTCCTTAACTAAACATTTAAGGGAATTTAAAAGAAAAAAGGGAAGGAAATGAGACTATTATTCCTAAAGTGTAATAAACTTTGAACCTACTTTGAGAGTGAAATACTTCATTATCATCAAACATACTTGGTTCCATGGGGGTGGCAATTGTTCCCTCTCAAAACCACCATGTAGCTTAATTGGACCCTCATTTTCCATAAAATATTGGTTAAGACTATCATTATCAGCTAGATGGCTTGTCTTCTTCTATTTCTAGCCCACGGTTGGAAACCCATTAGCTTGGGCAATGAATTCTTCATTCACTTCAAAAGGAATTTTGCCAACAATGACCCTTTTATCCACCCACAAGGTTGCAAATTGCATAGAGAGGCCCTTTTCATATCCATTAATGCTTTCTATAAATTGCGAGACTCTGCCCTCATAGCATGTGTGCCAAACCATGGCATCATTTTTAAACTCTTCAATTTGCTTGGCTCAATTTGAACCCTATACCCACCCATTATGTCAATTGAAGCAATAGTATCAAAGAGCCCCACCCAAGTTTTTGTCTTACCACTATTCACAATGATAAAGAAAATTGGAGTGAATAACCATACATAAAAGTCGAAATGATTAATTTGTGTGCCAATTCCATCATTATTATTTTCTATCCTTCTCATAATAGTCTTCTCATGCAGATAATATTTTTCTATACAAATAATAAAATTGGGCAAGATTTCCATGTCTTGTGCAAACTTTCCCCATTTAACAAAACTTAGATAATTTTTCATTGTCATCTCATCATGACGCCATCTCACTATTAAGATGCCTTGTGAAATGTCCACATGGATCCTGACATCCCAAACATGCCACCTTAGCTTGTCACATGAAGACTCATCCATGTAAGGATACCACCCCTCAATTTATTTTTGCCTTGTCATTAGTTTCAAACCCCAGCAAACAATGTTCTTTTCCCACCTCTATTTTTTTGAAATGTTGTTTTCGCACCTCTTTTTTTTTAAAATGTTGTCATTGTTACTCTTGTTTACCATCAAAATCTGCAAAGTAGGGCAAACCAAAGCCATAAGTTTTTTATTATTATTATTTATTTTACTCTCTCCTCGTAGGAGAGTTCTAACATGAGGTGAGATGCAATCTATGTTTCTCCAGCATCTTAGACCCTCAATTTCAAGATCCAGGGTTGTCATTACATCAAAACCCATGTTACCCTCTCTATAGGAATGATTAATGAAAAATAGATTAAGTCCTAGTAGGAGTTTCCATACATCCCCAATAATTTTTTCTATGGACCAGTTAGCTTTGGTAAGGCCTTTAACAACATCAACAATTAGTTTTGAGTCCACCTCTATTGCCAAAACTTTCACACCAACTGAAATAATAAATTTAATTCCCCACAACAGGGTCATCCCTTATGCCTAGAGTTATTAGTACTGTCCATTCAAATTATTAGTGAATGCGGGAACCGTTTCCTCAAAATTAGACCTTATGATACCACCAGCAATAGCCTTTTCCCTTCTTGCAGCTCCATCAAAGTTCAACTTATACCAACCTAGATTTGGTGGTTCCCATATGTTGTTCCTCCTCACCATTCTCTTGGAGTTGTCAAATATAGCATAGGTGTTGGATAAATCCCAGTTTCTCTCCATCTTATCATCAAAAGAGGTCGAGGGAAAGGATAGGCACTTTTAGTTAGTAACATAAATATTCTCCTTAAGCAGTTTATAGAATGTCCTAAAGACTTCCTCCACTGAGTTTTCCACATCCTTGAAAATCTCATTGTTTCTTTCTCTCCCCGAGCTCCATCTTAGGTGGGGGGATCTACCTCCATTTTTTCTTGATCAAAGGGTTGAGTGAGTCCTCTCCATTCAGAGACTAGTCATTGAATAATATTGTTACGTGTCCATGGTATCTTAAGTTTCGTTACCACCATTTGTCATAATTCATAAGAAAAGTTACAATGGAGTAAAATATGGGGAATACATTATTCCTCCTGCTTACAAAGCACACATATATCAAGTAGTTGAAATCCCCTCTAAAGAAGCTTATCCTATGTTACGATTTTATTATGCATGGGTGTCCACTAGAAGACATTTATTTTGGGAATAAACTAAGGATTCCAGATCTTCCTCCACCATCATGAAGAGTTACCTTCCTTCAATGGCACATTGTAAGTCAACTTAACTGAAAAGTTCCCCTTCAGGTCCTTAATCCAGGTGAATTTGTCCTCCCTTGGAAATAAGGTAATTCTAACCTTCTTCAACATCATTTGTAGTTCCCTAGCCATTTGGATCAAGTTAGGTTGATTCTAACAACATTTGGTAAATGTCTTTCCAAAATTTCAATGAAGATATATAATCAGCAACTTGAGTACCAAAAAACCTCATTGCAATATCATAAAGGCTCCTAAAGATCAAATTTAGGGCCAAAGGCATATCCATGATCTAAACATCCTCTTAAAACTGAATCAAGTGCTCATTCCCAATTTTCCATTTTAGTCATGTCTAGACGAGGTTCCTGCACTTGAGAATATTATTCTACATTTTTTACCCATTTGGGTGTCCTTGAGTAGAAAGGACTCTATAGAATTTATCAACATAAAGGTACTTATTAGTCATAATTTTGGACCAATCAGTATTTTGGAGCACAAGCTTCCACCCAATTATTTTCATAAGGGCTTTATTGAGAAGAGTAACTTTTTTAATTCCCAACCCTTCATATCTCTTCGGTTTAGAGACTGTATCCCAATTAACTAAAGTCATTCTTCTTTTCTCTTACATACCTGTTCAAAGAAATTTCCTTTGCAATCTTTCTAGTTTTTAAGTCATCATGTTAGTAATCTTGAATAATGAAAGAAAATAAATAGAGATACCTTGTAGTGAGGTTACAAGAAGTTGAAGCTTTCCTACACTGCTAAGGAGTTTCCCTTTCCACCTTACCAACTTCTTTTGCAATCTTTCTAAAATTGAGTTCCAAAATGTTGGGGTCACATCTTTGACAGTAAGAGAAAATCCCATATACATTCTAGGAAGTGTAGCACTTTGACAACCTAGGATTGCTTTAGTTTTATTCTACAAATATTCCTTAGTGTTGAAGAAATATATACTACTCTTCTCGTAGTTAATATGTTATCCTAAAGCCTTCTCATAATCACCAAGGAAGGATCTACATTCCCTTGCTTCAATAAAAAAGGCTCTCCCAAATAAAATGGCGTCATCAAGAAATTGCTACAAAACAGAGGGGGGTGGTGTAGGTAGCCTTAACACCTTGTAGACTACCCGTGTTCACAAGATTCAAAAAAATCTTGCCAAGCACTTCAACAAGAATGATAAATAGGTATCGACATTCTATATTATGATCCAATCTTTTTTTAATTTCTGATCGAAACTATATTTGTATTTAATTATCACAATCATCCATATGACAATTCACAAACATACATTGTCCACCATGATTCAACCTTTATTTTGGTCTTTGGTTGAGTTCAAATTTCTATTTATTTATCATTTTTATCCACATAATATTCTCAAATAGACATACTCTTTCATTATTCAACCTTTATTCTAATCTTGGATCAATTCCACAATCACGCAATCATCCTTGCAAGCATAAATTAAACCTTCCCGAAAACAAATTTAAAATTTCAGATTTTATTTCATTGCTCCAATTTACCTTTCTCATTCAAAGCCAACTAAATACATGTATTCTTCACTCATAGAGCTAAATGCCTTTGTCTTCCTCCTTTTCTAATACTAGTAAATGGTTAATGTTTTGATATATTGAGTTCAACCTTAATTAAATATTTATTCTTAGATTATAGTAGAATAAGCCGAGGAAAAATGCACTTGGTCTTACATAATCAACTTAGTTTCTGGCACTTTGTTTCAATTACGGTTTCAAATATGATCTTTATATGTTCTAGACTTATTTGTGGTTTTGATCTTTATTTCTTTCGTCTTTAGATTGGGGTTTGAATATAAATTAAAATGTGTTTTTTACCCGCCCTTCCACCATATATTTGCTTACCATTATCGAAGCTTTTAGAATTTGCTCCTTAGTTAATTTGCACACTTATATATATTAAATTTCACGATGTTCTTCCTTGGTTGATTTACACAATTCTATGAATCAAATTTATAAGTCTTATCATTCATATCATATATGACTACTCCATCATTAATATACTTATACAATTATATGCTTATAATATGAATGGCTTCTCTATGAACCATTCTATCATGTGTTATCCCTGCCATCCTTCATAGATTTGATTAATGATAACCCTATGTTTTTAGAGATACAGTTGTTTCATGATGATTATATGCTTTATGATATTAATTATTATTTTCCTAGAAAGGATTTATAGTGTGAGTTGTCTATACAAAATATTAAGTTAAACTTGGGTATACATCTCTTATATGCTATGAGAGTATTGTGTTTATATATACTCGTGACTTTGATAAACTACCTAAAAGGAAGCATAAAATATTATTATATTAATCATATGTGAGAAGCAATGCAAATAAACTCAAATTTACATAATAAAGGTCCAAAGAAAATTCTCACACACAAGACATAACCTAGCACAATCAATGTGTGTATGTGTATTAAAATTGTTATAATACACTCAAAGTGTCAATGCATTATTGATAGAAAAACACCTTCAACCACTAACTTCGAAACTCAATCCAATAAATTAACTATTGTAAATACAAGTGCATCACCAACCTCTTTTACAATAATCCAATATATAAGCAATTCCAAGCCTAGAAACCATAAATGGTTTAAAATGGCACGTGCCAAAACCATGACCTAAAAGTGGCACCTAAATCTAGGGCATAAATTCTAACTCTCAAATCCTCATGAGTCTACATTTTAGGAATAGAACAAAATATTGGAGTTGATGGAAACTATCAACCCACAGCTCCCAAGAATCACCTGCATGCAAACCTGTCACAGAAAGAGAGAAGCAAAAAAGCTATGGAGACCAAAAATAGCAGATCGATGGAAGAGGAAACATATTGTGCGAACAATGGAGAAAAAATCTCAATCCAATAGCATCCTCAATTAATTCATAATTTACAAAGAGGAAATCCTTATAAAAGGATACTGAAACCCTAAAGGGGAAATATCTAGGTTGCATAATAATAATTAATAAAAGAATTAATTATTATATACCTAAAGTTTAGCTTAAGTAAAATAGAGATAATAAGTGACTTAATAATTAAATCAAGATGACTTAATTAATAAGTGAAATCACTTTATTACTCTTAACACCCCCCCTTAAGATAAACTTAGGGAGAAGCTAAAAACCTAGAAACAGCTACTGAAAGCAGGAAATGGGTCCCGACAACAAGGTGTGATCAAGTACAAGTACAAAAAATCTCTTAAAGATGAGAAAAGGAGAAAACTTAGTGGGAAAAAACCCTCTCCGAAAAGAGATGAAGCCTAGTGAATGACTGAAGAAGCCTCCAAACTAGAGAATGTCCCAGAAAAGAGGGAACACAGAAAGAACATGTAGAACACCTCTAAAGCACGAAGTTGCAAACAATGTCAAAAAATAACTACTAGAACCTCCACTCTAATATTACGTGATCAAGAAGAGAAGACTGTAAACAAATCCTGAAGAGTTGATCAATCGAAGATAGAAGGACACCTCCAAAATAGGAATGAAAGAGTGTCCATATAGTAAATGATCCATCTCACCGAAATGCATAGGTACCCAGACACTGCATCCGCCTAGTACATAGGAACAAATACTAAATACATAGCTCACTCCATCAAACCAAGGAAGCATTAGAACCAACAGGAGATACCCCCATAATGTTGAGCATGGAGAGGCATGACACATACACTGAGTCAAACTACCAAGAAACATTACATGATAAAGAATTTACAAAGACATATAAAGGATGGTGTCGTGGAAGGATCACTCACGTACACTGAGTCAAACTGCCTTGAGAAACATTACATGATAAAGAATGTACAAACACATATAAAGGATGGTGTCATGGAAGGATCACTCTCTTGACACACATCATGAGGCTAATGTCGTGGAAGGAACACTCACTTGACAAAGGTAGATGGAAAATAAGGCAAACATCAAACCCCCCATGGCACTTTATAATATAGTGTGAGTACAATCAGACACAAAATGTGTGGGATCCCAAGCATGCATCAGATGACACTTTATCTCAGTGTGTTTTCAAACAATAAAAGCTACAGAAAAAGATGTATACAATATCTAGAATGGAAACGATCCCAAAACCTGAAACATCCAAGATATCTACCAGAATGTCATAAAGCAAAAAATTGAATAAAACATACATGGAGAAAATTCTGGGTGTGAGACCCATTGAAAAAGGAGAACAAAACTAGCTTTCCAATGCCATGCAGAAGTCAAAAAATGGAATCTAGAGGAGCCAGATATGGCAACCAGAGTGTTAAATGGAACTCTGACTTTGACTGGCAAAAAACCTTGCAAGACAGAAAAATCAGATAACCAAACCTAAAAAATCAAATTGGCCTCGGAACCCGCTTTTCGTTGATATCTCATTTGGTGAAAAACGCCTTTGTATGCTCAAGATATGAGAAAAAACCCAACAATACCCCTAAAAAGGCACAAAAATGAGCCTGGTGGCTCTCTAGTGGCTCTGCAAGTGGAGGTCGCATTGCGGTGGCGCAGCGGTAGCGGAAGAGGGCGGTGTCGCTGCTAGAGGTGGTGCAACGATAGTGCACAAGCTCCGGGCTCGGCGGCGAGCTTCGGGCTCATTTGCGAGCTCCAATATTGACGGTGAATTTTGGGTTCCGCTGCGAGCTCCGGGCTTGATGGTGAGCTCCGAGCTCGACTGCAAGCTCTATGCTCGACAACAGGGATGGGCCCCACACAANAAAAAAACAAAAAAATGTTTTTTTTTCCTTTTTTTCATGCAAAAAACATTTTAAAAATGCCATTTTCTCTCTCCTCCATGCAACCGGGCATAAATTTCAAGGTGGCATCAAAATTTAGGCAGCAATAGAAATTGTTGCAGCATCAAAATCGAGGCAGATTTTTGCCTCGTAAAGTGTTCCAAGGGTCGTGCATGCAAAAAATAGGGCCCAAATTTCAACTTTGTCCAAATAGGACGTGCCTTACATGAAAATGAGGCTTTTGGGGCATTCTGAATGCAATCGTGAGGTCAATTTGTTCCCACAGTGCTTCAAAATATATCTCCACCCCAAATCCACACAACTTTTCAGAGAAGACCTCTCAAAAAACTAAATTTGAAGGGCAAGACCAAAAAACTCTCCTGAAGAGAACAAGGGCATGAAAGGGCGAAGCTCTGATGCCATATTGGATTTGATGAAAACTATCAACCCACATCTCCCAAGAATCACCTGCATGCAAACCTGTCACAGAAAGAGAGAAGCAAAAAAGCTATGGAGGCCAAAAACAACAGATCGATGGAAGAGGAAACATATTGTGCAAACAATGGAGAAAAACTCTCAATGAAATAGCATCCTCAATTAATTCATAATTTACAAAGAGGGAATCCTTATAAAAGGATAGTGAAACCCTAAAGGGGAAAATCTAGGTTGCATAATAATAATTAATAAAAGAATTAATTATCATATGCCTAAAGTTTAGCTTAAATAAAAGAGAGATAATAAGTGACTTAATAATTAAATCAAGATGAATTAATTAATAAGTGGAATCACTTTATTACTCTAACACAAAACTCCCTCATAACATAGATTTCTTCATAAGTGTGGGACCTTCATTTTGAATTATTCCATGTATTATTAAAAGATGATCTTCATGTTGTAAGTGTTAGAGTGGTCTAGAAAGCTTATTTATATGATGTTCTTTACCATGTGTTAAGTCATATGATGATGTGTCATGATCTAGTCTTTGCGCAAAAGGCATTTATTATAGGAAAGGAAAGGAAAGGTCCTTTTATAGTCCACTATAACAGCCATATGATTTTGGGTCTACATATGGTGACAACAATATGGGACTACCCCGTACTCATTGTAGAGGCATCTATTATTCTACAAATGAGGCGTACATACCCTACCCAAGTAGGATTTGAACTTGTGACCTCCCTTTCAAAAGTACAAGTTCTCCACCACTAGGCCAACATGGGATATGAAACTAACGAGCTCTCCAAGTACATCTAGGGCTGACATAGCACTGCATCAATGCAAGACAAATGAAGCAATATTGTTTGCTCATTTTGCATCAATGTTTTACCTTCCTGATTTTTTCTTTTCCCACAAGAAGAGAATATTTTAGCTTAGGGTAAACATTAGTTTCCAGGCATCACACAACCAAAGAGATAGTGCGGACTAGGGACAACCCACCAAGTATTTGAACTCACTATTGCACCCATTTACAATCTGACAATCTTCGTCGCTTCCATTCATTACTTCTCCAGAAAAATGCCTTTAAATGCAGCTATAAAATGTCTCCACAGAAGTAATAGCTTCCAACAGTGATGAGAGAAACACAAACAAAGGTAGCATTCAAAGTTTAGTTAATCAATAGATTTTCAAATTCGACAGAGTGAGTTTAGTGCACACCTATTGTTTTTTATGAACATGTTTTTTTTCCTTCTTGTTAAACCCTAATGAGGATCCGTGTCACATAAGATTGGTGTGTTTTCTATAACAAGAGGAGAAAATTAAGTTGAACAAATACAATATATCAAAATAAAAGTCACTATATGTCCCTCTTCATTGAATACAAAAGTTGCAATTCCACTTGATGTAAAGCATTATCATGGATGGTAGGAGGAGTTTGAGGGATCCAATGCACTAACAACACATATGAAGGCTCTACATGGTGGTACCCAAATCCAACTGCAATCCACCAAATAGTATTGAAGTGTAATTAAATGGCTTGGAGTGAAAAAAAAAAAAAACATCAATGTTAGTAGCAAATTTTTTAAAATCTTACCTCAATTGCAACAGGGACTAGCTTCACATGTTCCTTGGGCACTTTAACCCACACCACCNGAGGGATCCAATGCACTAACAACACATATGAAGGCTCTACATGGTGGTACCCAAATCCAACTGCAATCCACCAAATAGTATTGAAGTGTAATTAAATGGCTTGGAGTGAAAAAAAAAAAAACATCAATGTTAGTAGCAAATTTTTTAAAATCTTACCTCAATTGCAACAGGGACTAGCTTCACATGTTCCTTGGGCACTTTAACCCACACCACCTTCTTTTCCTGTATACCCAACAAGTATTCAAGGTGTGATTTATTATTTTTTTGAGGGATTTGCATTTAGAGTTAACAAAACAGTAAGCTTTGACCTGGTGCGCCCATTGAGAAAGTGATGCCTTCAATGAAGCTGCAAAATGAGAAGCATCATTCTGCATATTCTCTATGTCAACAACTACGCCATCATATTTTTCTTCCTGGGATTTGAGCACTCCACATACTTCATTCAAAATTGTTTAAACATCGTTAGTGGTATCCAAAACCTCGTTCATTGGGAATGTCATTCTGTAGTTTAACCAGCGACCTACCAAAAAAATCAATACGTAGCTGTTGAGCGTTGTTTTAACACAAGCCAACTTGCTAGGATCTCAAAATTCGATTTCCTCTCTTGAAAGAATAACAGAGTTATTCCCAAGGTTCTCCAGGGTCGGGTCACAACCTACTTGGTTACTCAGTTGAAGATAAATGTGATTGTTCACGAGGAGGCCTTTGCTGGTACGTTCAAGACAGCAAACTGCAAAATATTGTTAGTTCTCTTTTTTATATTTTCTATCTAAACAAGTATGGGTGTTGTAAATAAAATGCAATTTTGTGTTTTAAAGATGGTAATTTTTAGAATTAATGACAACGTTTTTAAAGAGGGAAGGGTAACAAGAAATGAAGCAAATTGCGAGAAAAGTGAAATCCTAAGGACATAAACTGCCGTAAACCCTTCCTTGTGGATTAAATGCTGGAGAGATTTGGAACAACCCACGAAGCATAAATTAGACCAAGTCACAATTCACTACTCCACGGACGCAAGCATTTGGAAAGAAGACGTATTCACTCGTGCAAGATATTCAAAATCTATCACACCACGAAGCCACCAAGATGTGTGTGCCCACGAGACGGATTTATCATTAAGCTCAAAGATGATCTCCTCCACACATTCATCATAGAAAGGTAGATACACAGCAGCAAACTCCAACTAAAAGTAGCACAAATTCGAAATACAATAACACAAAGGGCTCTCTGAAAATAAAGAATAATGCAAGCATACATTCAAAAAATGTGCATAGATAGCAGTAATTCACACACCACAAATGAAGCACCCAATGTAGATCTTTATTGTATTAAAAAGTCGGCCCTTCACATTGCTTTTTTTATTACAATATATAGAGTTTTGATCTACAACTCTGATTTTTGGAGTTAGGGCATCAAAGAGTCTAAACTAAAGAAATAGAACTAAACTAGAACTTTGCTGAAGGTAAACTATTGCTAACTGATACTATGTAAATTGCATGGATTCTTAAACCCATTTACAATCCATTTGCTCATGCAAAGAGGGCCAAAATCTGCCAGAGAAGAGAAAGAGAAAGAAGGTGAATTCCTTCTGTGAACTGGGGGTCTTCTTCTTGATTCTGGTGGTCCTTCTTGGGTTCTTCACCTGGGTTGTTTCTGACGGTGGGAACTGATAGGAGACCCTTAGTTCCTCTGAAATGAACTCAAGTTGTCCATTGACCTGATATGGAGTCAAACTAGTGTTGAAAAAAGTGACCTCGCTGGAAACAACCAGTTTTTTCGGACGCCGACCTCTACCCTGAAACTTTAATGTCTTCAAAATTTTCCAGGTGCTCTTGAAAATCTTCAAACTTGGAGGTCCAAAAGTTCAGACTTGTCGTGGGCCGAAAGGCTAAAAAACTTTGAGGAGGCCGAAAGGCCGAAATCTTTGTAGGCTAAAAGGCTGAAAAATACTCTTTGCTGTATGGGCCGAAAGGCCGAAAAATATTGCCTTGGTGAAATTTGACCAAGTGTGAAAATATTACCCAATCTATCTGGTATTTGAACCCTAGAGCTTTATCCAATGAAGACTTCTGGGTGAGCTTCCCGGAGCCTCTGCACTATCTCTTGGACTTCCTCAAAATTGATCTCTTTTATTTTTATTTTTGTGACACTTCGTTCTTGCTTCTCTCTGCAGATAGTCAATTCAGAAGCAAAGAACGTGATCTCTTCTTCATGCTGTGACGTCCTGTGTATTTCATCCTTCATGTAGAATAGTTGTTGCAAGGCCTCCTTGGTATTGAATCTGGCCAGAACATCTCTAAACTATTGGACAACTTCCTTGGAGGGACGTAGAGCCTGTTGGCTTTCATCTCGGTAGACGTTGAGGCCAACCCCTGTGAAGAAGGTATATATATCTTTGATCCATTTTATTACCTCTTCCCACTTTTCATCTATAAGGGCCTGATGTTTCTTGTAGACCTTAATTATTTTGGTCATCTATTTGATCCAAGTCTCAAATTTATCCAACTCTTTGCCCTCATAGATTTTCACCAAAATTTGGAAGCGTTGCTTTCTAATTACCATCAAATCTTGGAGACCTGCCTGCCACTTAGCTACCTCGACATCCATACCCCCGTCATCTTCCACCAGGTCTATGAGTGAATTAACCTCAACCAAAATGGTCTTGTATGGCCTGAATATTGATGGGATTGCCTTCTCTCCAAACTATTTGAAGTCATTTATCCAATCAGTGCTCGCCTGGATGAAAGAGGGGGTTAATCCTGCCGGCAAATCTGGTGTAGCCCTTTTATCAAGCATGGCTTGTAATGAAGCCTCTGAACAATTTGGGTCAATGGGACCCACCATCTTTTGGATGAACCCTTTCAATGCTTCATTCTGGTATGTTAAAGCCTTGATGGTTTCTTCATCTTTATTCATGAACCCCAAAGCATGCTTGAGTCCCAAAGCTGCTAATGTCTTGCTCCCTTCTCTAGTTGGTTCCCCCAAGTCTACCTCCTTGAATGTATAGTCTCCTGATGAACCTGTGGTTTGAGAGGTTCTTGAGGGTGGGATAGCTATTTGTGTTTTCCATCGACCCTTAGGGTCTTGGGTCACATATGACATAGTTTTAGCAGGCACACTCATGTCTGCATGGTGGAAAGCTTGCTTCACCATAGTTATACTTGTATCTTCTCCGTCCAATTCACTTGTGTAGGTTATTTTTCGAGGTTGTATCTCCTTGGTAAACCAAGTAGGTTTACTAGAGGCAATTACTAGGTCATATGGTGCCATATGGAGAATTGAGGTCAAGCCTTATTTCCATAGAGCTATTCACTATTCTAATTCCTTCTCTGCCCCTTTTCCTTGTCCATCTTCTTCTTCTTCTATTCTATCTCCTTCTGCATCCCTTTGTATTTCCTCCTCTTCCTTATCTTGCTCACTGACCTCCTTTTCCCTTTCCTTCTCTGGGCCTTTGTCGGCTGATGAATCAATTACCACTTCAGGCCTAAGACTGGTCATGGCCTCTAGTGAGGTCTCAAAAGGTGATGTGTCTTTTGTGCCTACTGCTCCTTTAGTTGCCTGAGCGGCATATATTGACGGGATTGAGGTTGCGGGAATAAGTGTTGGCATGATTGGAGTGGGAGATGAGGAGATGGCGGTAGTAGATGGGGGCAGATTTGGTGCCAGAGTAGGTGTTGGAGTTAGTAGGTAAACTGGTGGGGTAAGTATATGAGGTGGTGGGGTGAAAACATAAC
Organism: Thuja plicata; assembly: GCA_018584345.1. Lineage (NCBI taxonomy): Eukaryota > Viridiplantae > Streptophyta > Pinopsida > Cupressales > Cupressaceae > Thuja > Thuja plicata. Next base: position 338,663 of record MU215618.1, read on the forward strand.
TCCCTCCAGCTACACTATCTATTTCTTAACTCTGAGTTACCCCACGATCTTGGTTTTTAAGCCCTGGAGTAGAATTGGAGCTCATTAGTGGAGTAGGAACATTCATCGGAGGATTGGTGAACTGGACTAGTGGAGGATTAAGGGCTACCTGAGGTTGTATGAGAGGTGGTGGAGTGAGGGCTACCTGGGGTTGTATGAGCGGTGGCCCCCCCAGTGTGTGTATCTTGGCCCCGATCTGAAAAGCCTTCAAGTCCTTCAAAATCAGAGAGCATAAATTCATCTGATCCTAATCGATATACAGGATCATCCTGTTATTTGGGATCCTCTCTATGTTTCTTAGTAGTCTCCTTTTCCCTCCTCTTCTGCAACCTGGTCCTCTGGACTAAGGGCTCACTTGCGTCCTCTTCCTTGGGCTCTTCTTGTAAAGTTTCTAATTGCGGAGATTCGGAACTCTTCTTCCTCTTATAGGTTTTCTTCTCAGCAATGGGGGAAGATTGGCCAGAGGTGGATGGGCCCTCTCCTGATTGGGGTTGTGACAATCCTGCTGGTGGGTCAATCTGGCCCGTCATTCTAGTTTTCTTAGGCCAAGGATTGGAGCCATATTCAACTGGTCGTTCATGACCATACACCATTCTTGGCTTCTGAGGGGGAGCCTTCTTATATTTAGGAGTTGTTGACTTCTCTCCTCGTTGTTTCTCTACTTTCTTGGAGGGCTCCATTAATGTTTTCACCGGGATCAGACTCATCTGGTGTGGCTTCTTGATCCAAGATATAGTGGTTTTTATCACGTGCCTTGCCCTGAAGTCTATGTCATCATTTTCATCTTTGTCTACCTTGGCGTTCATGATCAGCCGAACATAGACCTTATCTTGTGTGTAAATGTCTTCTAAGACTTCCTCTAAATTACATTCCCATATCTTCGGGGAAATAGGAACCTTCAAAACCTCTTTTTCCAGAACTAGGTTCATTCTACAGTAATCTCAGATTCTAACCTCATGGTCATCTATATAGTTTATCTAATGATCCTCCGGATGTGGCTCATGTACGTAGAATCTGCCGATGATATGGCTATAAGTCCCTATAGGATCAAAGCGGGCTTGTACTGTCTTGTAAAGCTGTAAGGGATAGTCATCCCATTCAAAAGCAAGGGATTTGCAAAGCTTCATGTCCTGTAGTGTATAGGGTCCCAAAGAGATGCGAAAGTCCCAATAGTGCTTCTTCTTATTCTTGATGTGCTCGTATGCATCCGCAAACTGCCTGGCCATCTCCAGTATGACTATCCAGTCAGATGGATATCTAGGTAGCTTCTTGGTTGTATGGTTGACCCAGCTATCCGAATGTATGTGAATGTCCTTAATTGGATGAAATAGGCCCCAATGGCCCTTACCTTAGCAACAACTTCTTCTGACATTCTTTTAGCAAAGTCACCTTCAATAGATCGGATGACTGCGAATATGAAGGCGTCATTGACTATCCTATAATCAGGGGAATCCTCTAGCATGTTTGCCCCTTTTACCAACTGCGGGTACACGAGATGGGGCCATGCATTTGGATCATTCAGACTTCCCCTTTTGGTGAGGTCGGGATAATCTGCCCGTGCAGCTAGTAGGTACATTATGTAAGTGCTCATGTAGAATTTGGGGTTATGCTTCACTGCTGTCAACTGTTGATCCAGAATGTCACTAATGATAGTGCCCAGATGAATCTTTCCTTTCGTTCTCTAATCCTCTCTATCAGCAGGATCATCCAGTGCTCGAGTTGGGTGGACTGTGGTAACCCATACACCCTGCTTATCATTGTTATAGCTTCCTGGATATCGTCTCTCATATAACCTCTCCAGAGGTCTATCTTGTCCAGTTTGTTCTTGGGAAGTGGTTGTTTGAGGTATTCCTTATTCATCATCTCATTTATGGTTTGCTCCCTGTTGCCAAACCACTTGGTCCCCTTTTCAATATAAAAGTCATAGAACTTGTCTATGCCTTTGTGGAGGTGAAAGACGTCCTCAATGAAATTTGGCCTGATGTCCAATACAACCTAATCTTTTGAGTTTACTACCACCATTTTTTCCAAATCATAGTGGTGAGCTAGGGTGATGATCAATTCTGAAGATGCAACAGCCACGGGGTGTGCGGCTGCATTGTACTAGCCCGGATAGGACTAATGAGGTACAGTCCTAGGATCTATTTGTCGGTTGGGAGCACTGGGTTAGGAATTCATTCCAATCCACATTCCTGATGTTGGTATCAGTTATCTTGCTATGTTTGTTCCCCACCTTTGAACTAGGGGGATTCCCCTTGTATTGAAACTTCATTGGGGATACTATCTTTGGTTCAGTCATTCCTGCAAGAAAAGACAAATATCATTAGCTTATTTAATAGGAAAACAATTTAAACTATGAAAGCAAGTAAAGAGAGCTGAAAAATAGCTAAAGTGTAAGTTTTCACACTTTCAGACCTTTGAGGGTTTCGGACACCAAAACCTAGTTCGGAGACTGAAAAGTCTGAAAGTGCGAACAGGTGAAATGGTAAGACCAAGCCCATCGGGGGTTTCAGAGTTTCATAAACTAAACTAGGAGGGGTTTCCTCAAGAACACCAAATCATCCAGACATGGTGAGGAGCCTGGATGGTCTGATCAGAGGTTTCACTTGTTCGGCTTTTCAAACTTTTGGGCCTTTCGGATGTCCAAAAGGTTGAAACATCTGAAACGATACTTGGCGAGGATGAAGATCTAGTTTTTGGCCTTTCAAAGGCCAAAAACTTGCGGTAGGCACCGCGACTGACAAAAAATGCAAAAACCCTAAACCTAGACCTAACAACACAAGAAAACCCTAGGGTTGATAGGGAGGGACGTCCCTGTCGACACACAAAGACACAGAAGCCCAAAAAGGGTGACAAAACGAAATGCCCTAGGCTGGACAGGCACTAGGCGCACTGAAAAGACAAAAAAGAACTAGACCTAGATGAAAATAAGAAGCGAAAAGAGAGCGAGGAGGACTTACCTTGAACAAATGAGAAAGGGAGGACAACCAGGCGGCTCGGAGGTGGAAGTGGTCAGCGAGGAGAAACAAGCAAAATCGCGAGCGGGAGCACAAACACACAAAAACAAAAAGTGAAATGACAAATGGAGGTGACCCCTTTCATAACCCGTGGGCTAACGTCAGCGGGTTCAGGGTTTCGGACACCAAATTACC
>MU215618.1:386390-405535 GCA_018584345.1 Thuja plicata
ATAATAATATATATATTGATATGCATAAGTTAATCTATTCTCCTAATATTAATATCTCATTCATTTTATCTGATCAAAGCTACAAACATCAACATAACCGAATCCACTCGGTTTTGAATACCTTTGGGAACAATAGGGCATTAGTGAGCCCTTTCACTTCTATGTGTTTTTTCTCATCTTTTATGGATCCATCCTCATTACATAGCTTCTTGAAAGCATGTTCCACCTCTAAGTCACCAATTTCTGCAATCTTGCAATGGATGTATGCTCACACATCTTCGACGAGCAAAACCCTAGCTGGTATTCAAGTGAGAATGCTCCAACATTGTCGGGTTGTGATGCAACCTCAGGGAAAATCTTGTAGTGGGGTTCCTCATAGGTAGAATTCTTGATAAGTTTAACCTTATCCTTCTTGATGTTCTTCAGTTTGGTGGTTCTTGAAGTCGTGGCCATTGTTTCAGACATTTTAGGGATTTATGTAAATGTGTAAAACATAGTTCTTAGTTATCATAGGAACTTACTGTTTACTTGTGTAGTGGTCACTGATCTATTTGGAGTGCTATGGGTCAAGTTGAAGTCACTCTGTGATGCTATCATTGTGTGCTCAAATTTCACTTTCGTCGCTCTGCTCTACTCGTTGGTGAATAATGAAACCCTTCCGTCGCCTTTTTATAGATGTTTGCCCTAAAATGAGTCATTAATGCTCAACCACTCCTCGGTGTGTGAAGATGCAGTTGTCAGGTTAAACGTTAACTTCTCTCTTCGGTGACAATGCGATGTTTCAGGGTAGTCATCTAACTTCTTGCTTTTACCGACAGGTTTCGGTGTATTGCGAACACAACTTTTTCAACTTGCTTGATTACCGATGAGTCTCAGTTTACACTAGCAACTTATCTTTTACATGTTAACTGACGATTCTTGGTAAGTGCAAACAATTTAGCTTTGAGTGTATATCGATGGATTTCGGTATGTATTACCCGATGGAATAGTTATCACAGATTTTAACAAGTAATATCATGATGCATCTTTACTTATGCTAATTTGGCATTTTATCAATATATTATGGAACTGATGTAAAATACTACTTAGTGTAATGTAGTTCCATACTTATTCTACTTAGGTGGGGTGGTGATGTCACCAGATCCATTGGATAGGGTGTCACCAATTACATTGCTTGGTCCAACTTCATCATTGTTTGTAGCTTTCCTCCACATTTTGTTTCTCATCTTTCGAATGTATTCAATGGTATTTTCATTGGGGAAAGTGTTGGTCTTTGTCATTTGGTCTCTGCAGTCTTTCTTGAGATGACCAACTTTATGAAAGTGTAAGCATGCCATTCCGAGGTTAGTCCAGCCTCTAGAATTTCTTGTCCACTGTCTCATATAGTTTGCAGCAATGTGACCAAATATTCCATATGCTGTACAATTTTTCCATGTGTTGTACTCCCATACATACTGGTTATCGACTCTTTTCAGTTGATAGGCAGTTTCTTGACCTTTAGGCTTCCATGCTTGCTTTTTCTTCTTCCAGCATTCAAGAGTTGTGTGCCTATTCATTTTTCAAGTAGGATAGTATTTGTCCATGTAGGTTTCCTTCTTTGGTTGTTTCATCTTAGACTTACATTCATATGCTTTATGTCCTTTCTTGTTACACTTATAACAAAATCCTATGAATGAAGATGTGGATTTAGGAATACCTTTCATTTTTCTCCTCCATACATTTGATGTGTGGCCTTACTTTCCATAGTGATTGCATGTCAGTTTTCTTCATCTTAGATTTGCATAGACATTCTTTGGATCAGCTTGATTGGGTGATTCTCCATTATCGGTGTATCCTAGACTGGTGTTGTTGTTAATTCTTTAATGTCCATCAAGAAAATCATCCATTCTTTTATTTCTTTCTTCAACTTTCTTGATAATTTCATTATACTGCTGTTGAATTCTGATCTCATGTTTCAGCTTTTCATTTTCTTCCCTTAGCTCACCAATAGCTTCTATTTTTTCAATGAGTTCAACATTCATTTTGTTTGCCTCTTGACTCATAAGAATAATCTGATTTGTAATCTCATGGTGATGTTCTCTTAATCTTTGTATTTCAGATTCTTTCTCTTGTATCTTTTCAGTAATCTTCCTTCTATCATCAATAGCTAGTGTTCTTTCTTGCTCAACTTGTCTAGCACTGTTCATGACATCAATCATTCTTACCATCTGTGTCTCTTGACCAATTTGTAGATATTTCACTTGACCAGCCAGATGTTGATTGATTTCATTTAGACTTGTGATGCTTTCTTTTGATGTGTCTGATGCTTTGCTAGTATTTGGTTATGAAGACTCAAAGAAATCTGGTATCTCTTCCTCATGGTAATTTGTTTCATTACAACGAGATGTCATAATCTTTCTTTCATCTAACAGTTGTCTCATCTTGATTCTAGCTTCTTTATACTGCTCATAGTAGATCTGAATTTCTAGCTTCTCATTCTTAATACTCTTGTCAAGTCTATACTTCTCCATTGTATGATATTTTCTATTAAGCCTTTAAGATTTTCCAAATAAGAGACTTAGCTCTAATACCAATTTTTGGAATTAATGGGAAGTGAGTACTGAGAGGGGAGGGGTGAATCAGTACCTCTAAAACTTTTGTATCTTTTAACCTTTATCCTTTAAGTAATTAATTGTTCATCCAACCATCTGTTCTACGCTATCTTGATGTAAGATTTATCAATTCATAAACTTAATCAAACATGTGAACATTCATAGAAAGTAATTGACACATAGCACAATATATGATAATGCAGAAAACTCCTCTTAGGAAGCAAAAAATGTGGTGGGGATGACACCTACAAATTCTTCACTATGTGCAGATTGGAAGGGGCCGGTTAAGGCTTACAATTTGATCACTTCTGATGATCTACCCTGTTAGGACTATCTGTGGAGACCTGTTAAATTCTACTCCGTTAAGAGCTTTAGCAACACTATTTAGTGTGCACTCGATTAAGAGATTTACAATTGGATGGTTAAATCCACCTTCCTTGAAAGGATTTTTACAATTTGATTCACTTGTTAGAATGTAAGCAAATTACACTTTGACCTAGTGTATGCAATCTCCTATTTCTAATTACAGATCCATTTAAGATTACATGTATAAGTATATCACCTAATGTGATTGAATAATACCTCTATTGGTTGGTAGCCTCTGTTCTTGGTTCTTGATAACCAAATTCACCTTTTTGTTGTTCTGGTTCTTGAAACTTTCAATCTGATCCATAGATGTGCTCATAGGCTTCATTCATCCTCTTTTCTATCGTCGCATTCATAATGAATGATTACAACATCTATTTATAAGATAGATTGACCTAATTAAGTTCTACGTAAAACAATATTAACTCTAAGATCACATGTTTACAACTTGACCTTGATCTCCCAGTCTATGTCTTTTAAATAAGTTAGACTGATTAAAACACTTACAATAATGTTTTTTGCCCCTAAATAAATGGTTTTAAAAACAAAGCAAACCTCTATAAATAGAATAAGACTATTTTATCTGACGTGGAAGTCAGACCCACTTTTTGCAGGCTGCAACTGACTTTTGGTTTCTATCGGTCGGTTATGCTCTGAAGTTAGTTAGACTGTCTCTTGGTGTTCCTTGCTTGAAATATCTCTTGGGTTCCTTTTTGTTTGTTCTCTTAGTTTGTACTTTGTCCTGCTCGTCGGGTTCCACTGTCAGGTTCCTCTTTCTCCTTTTCACTTTGCATTTTTGGTTTACACATAAAATTGTGTCGTTGATTTTCTTTGTACTTAGCAGTTTTTGGTGATCTCTGATATCTATATTTTCGGTTTGCTCTTTGTCCTTTCTTTCGGTGTATGTTTACTGAAGATCTTCTTTGCATACTATTGGAAAAATAATGTCATCACAATGATCTAAGAATTTTTTGAACTATATAATGACATCTAAAACATGTCTGAGTTAGTTCTAATGATGTACAAAGCAGACCTCTATTCAAGTCATTCTCTGCAAATTTATGTTGAACAACCTATTCTCCAATTGATCTTCCACTTGATTCCCAAGCAATCTCACACATCCACACATTTGCAACAACCCTAGATCTTATTTATATCATTAACCCTGTCAAATACAAGAGGTCAGTACAACCTTAATTTCAACTTGAAATCCTCACGCCAAAACTCACAATTCAAATCTATTCTTTACTGCAAAAACATAGCCACGATCCATATCAACACCCTCAAGTTCATAACCACCGTCAAATCTCACCTCAAACTTACAAAAAATGATTTACCAATCAAGTAGGCCAAGAACATAAGAAAATATACCATAATTTGAAAAATCCTCCAATCTGATCATCTCAGTCCATGTGGACCAACAACTCATCAAGCACATATTCAAAGAAAATTCATGGGCATCATAAATTGTTAGGATTGAGGTACACTAAGAGGGGAGGGATAAATCGGTGTTCCAAACTCTTTAGCTCTACCAAATTAATTATTTAACCATAATCTGAAAGCAATGAAAATTTAACAACTAAAACATAAGCAAAACATCCACAACATCATAACACCATGATTTTTATCATGGAAACCTAGTTAAGGGAAAAACCCAAAAGTATTACTTCTACAGAAATAAGTCACCCTAATAGGGGTTTAGTACATGAGGGGAATGCACATGCATTCAAGCACATTGCTTGGAGCTCACTGCTCAAATATAAAACATACATTAAGACTCACTTCCATACAAAATATTTTATCTACAAAAGTGAAATGCAAAATAACATCAATAATGCTTGAATAGTTCCATGTAAGTTCCAAACAAATCTTCTTATCCAATAGCCAAATCTATGATCACTGATCCATCATTCATACATAACATAACATTAACATACCCAACCATCGTATCATCATAGACATCTCCAAAACTCGAGCTTATATACCCATCATCAAATATAATAACTCTCATTGTCGGCCTCACAAAGAAAACATGTAGCGTGTGAAGTGTCAGCTAGATATGACCTCAAAACATGTTCCTAACCTTGAACACAAGCATAGGTTTCATCACACATGTCAGTCCTATCATATCCAATAATCAAAGTGATTGGATCATCGATATGATAGGATCACTTATCGATCCAATACCCAATTGTCTTTTTTCTTCATTGTACTCTGAATATCCGATACTCAAAATTGTAACTAGATCAAATGATAATATCAATTTATGTGATCATAAACCAAAGTACATAATACCTCTCTGAAGCTCCTCCTAGGTTCAAACTTCAAAACTTGATCATACACTCTTGTACTGATCCATATAACATAACCTGTACACTGGGTCTGTTATTCCATACTTAGACAAATTTGTAGTCTATCCTTTGGTATCATCACATCATAGCAAGTCATCTCTGGAATAGTGTATAGTTTTCACCAATGACAACATAAAACTCCTCCATATCAACATCTCTTTCCAACAATATCTTCCTTTGCCATTAATGACAACACCTAGAGAAAAATGACTAAGTGTCCAAAATTACCAAACTATCATACTCCAAAAATTTATCTCCTTATCCAAAAATATATCTTCCCTTGATCTAAATCTCTTCATTTTTTCACTCCTTATCGCTCCCCTTTTGACAAAAATGAAAAAGGTCTAAAATAAACCAAAAGTTTCTACCAAAATCCTATAAGTCTTTGCTAAATACATACACACTTACAAGAGTTTGAAAATGTCTAAGAAATTTCTCCTTAGAGTTGTAAAGTCTATGTCCCAACTCTTCTTCATACTCTCCATGGCCTCAATTTGCCCACAGATCGCATAAATTGCTTTCTCTGAATTAAGGAGATCTATAGTATCTGGCATATTATAGGTAAGCTCTTCTTCCTTTCAATTGTTAAACAAAATGTCAAGGTTAGGAACAATTAAGATCATAAATTGACCAAATCTTCCTTTTACTCTTTCCTTCTTAGTGACAAGTGTTTTGATTTTATCATTTAGGGTAGTTTGTTCCGCTGCATGTACTGAGGCCAAAGTCTTCAAAGGATCAAAAGACTTTAATATTACAGTTAGTTTCTCCTCAATCTCCTTAATAAATTTATCTACATTAGATAAAAAAATAGTACAATCTATACATCCTTTGTAAAATTTTCTCCCTTCAGTCAATGCATCCTTTACTCCTTGAATTTTCAGACCCAACGAGTTCTTGTCCGTGGCAATTTCAGCCATCAAATCATTAAGTCTTTTGACCTCATATTCACCTTGTACTTTCACTAATTTTGGCTGCTCTAAATATTGAAAATGTGAATTAGCTGCCTTCAATAAATTTTCCAACTAACCTGAGGTTGATTCATTTTGATTCATTGAATAGGTAGGTAAGATCTTGATCACAAATTGAAATGCAAGAGTAAGAAGTTCAATGTCTTTCCTACGTGTTTTCAAGATCTGATTTATTTCTCTAGTATGTGCTACAATGGTCATATCCATAATTGTTTTTGGGACTAAGAGCATCCAATTAGAATGGACCTTGAATTTGTATGTCATATGCATTGTCTTTTTCTTCTACTACCCTTACAGTATCTCTTGCCACTTCTTAAATCTCAACGTTTACTTTTGAACCCTTCTGTGCAACTCCTTCATGAGTCTGATCTTTCACTGTTTCTTCCTCTTTTTTGTTCTCTATATTTTCATCTTTTTTATCATCAAAGTTCTCTTTTACATCATCCTCCTTTTCTTCCTTATCAAGATCATACTCTCCCTCTTTTATTGTATCCTTGTAGTTATGAGCTTAAGGAATATATTCCTCTCCATTACCAACTAAAAGTGTAACATGAACACCAAAAATGAAGATATCTGGTTCATCATCAGGCATGTGGAATGATGTGTCCAATGGTTCATCAATCTGCTCATCACTTTTCTATGCAACCTCAAACTACTTCCTTATCAGAATTTGTGTCATTACCTAATTGGTCTCCTTGTAACCTCATCTATATTCCCAAGCACAAGATTTTTTATTCCTGTCTTCCAGTTCAACTCTTTCTTTTCTTCCTCAAGTATAATGTCTACTTCCTTCTTAGCAATAACATGGCATAAATTGACCAAATTCAATTATCTGATTTCCTTATCCTTTTTATTTTATTTTAATATCCTTGCTTCAATTATATCAAATATATCATTAGGGATTTCCCCGTTGATCTCAACCAATACTCTATTATACTTATTCAGGTAAATAATTACTCCTTTCTCCAATTTTCTTTTCTCATCCTCATCATACAACTTATAATACTTTTTCATTTGAACTAATACACCATGACATGTCATGTTCTTAAAAACATCATTACATGAGAAAAGTGGCTTACCAAAAATAATCACAGGTTCCTCAGCCTTAGTATCACTCTTAGGTGTTGGACCACTCACCAATTTAGTTGCCTTGGCTACTTCAGCTCTCAACTTCTTCACAACATCATCTAAATCGGTTGCCTCATCTTTGTCATCATCCTTGTATCCTTTATATTTCATTTTTCCCTCTTATTTGTTTCTTTTTCTTGTGGTTTGTTCTATCTTAACTAATATGGATTGTGTAGCCTTCAGTGTAGATGGTTTTGATGTTTCTGACTTCTTTTCAACTTTATTCTCTAAGGGACTAACAAAATATTTACTGCACTCCTTGTTTGTCTGCCTCTGGATGATAATGCAAAAGGTATGTATATAGGAGGAATATCTGCATCAACATCAATATGATCTTCTATAACTTTTTATTTTCCATTTTTCTTTTCCTTCTCTTCAAACTTCTATCTTGCTTCTACTATTTTTTCCTAGTAAATCCCATCATCTCTCCAACCATCTCAATTTTTTTTTTTGATCTTCCTTTCTCTTATAACTCTAGTAATCTGCTCATTAACTTCACTGCTCTTCTCAACATATGTACCAAACCTTTGTTCAGTCTTATCTAAGGGTTTCTTCAAGATATCTTTAGCATATAACTCAAGAAGTGGACCATCTACCTCATATCCCATAGGCATCACCCAAGATTTTCTAGGGTCTGCTGCCTCCATCAAACATGCATCTATATCTACCATAAAATAAATATTATCCTCATACTTTCTCACAATTTCAGGTGGGATTATGTACCTTAACTGCATAGATTCTTGAAATATTTTAAATTATCCCCATTTAACACTCCTATCTAACTGATCTCCCAACATCCCATAGAATTATTTGATCAGAACTGCAACTGGTTTATCCTCTTTCCACTTTACATTGCCTACTCTAGGAACGTAATTGATAAAATAGAAAAATATACACACCAACAGGGATCCATACTTGAATTTTTTTTCTTGGCCTCCTTTATCTTCTCCTATTTCTTCATAAGTTTATCTCTTAATGCTTCGTAGATGTCATAATATTCATTTTCTTTCACCATTTTGTATGCCACATATATGATAGTACTTGAGATAGAGTTTTCTTTGCTGAAATAAAATACCTTATAGCCAAGCACCATAGATGCAAACTTCACATCCGGTTGTAAAATATTATTCAGTGTCATCGCTCACTTTTCTGACTGAGAATCGATTAGCTTAGTGACTATATCCATCTGAATAGATTTTAGGTTTGGCACCTCATCCCTCACCACTGTCACAAAAGCCTGTAACTACATTAGGAACTTCCTTTTTTATCTTGTAGGATTTGTCAAGCCACATAAACTGATCGTGAACTCTTCTAAACACATATTGAACCCAATTTGCTTCAATGAAATCAAGGAAATCCATGATATGTGCAAACTTCTTCTTTGCCAATACTTTGCACTCATCCTTCAAGACTGAATCTTTAGAGACCTCTTAGAATTGTTGTGTAATTGATTTGTCTCCCGATTCTTCTAGGTTACAATGTATGTAAGACCTAATGTCTTTGATGTGTAAAGCACCATTAGGAATGGATGAAAATGCACCTTCAGGGCCGTCCTTAGTTGATTTGTGTGGGTCCTTAAACACTAGTCTAGGACATTTTGTAACATCAACTGCTCTAGGTGTATCCATGATTTAACCTTCAAAAACCAAACCGCGCAACATAAAATACATTTTTGATGAATTTAGGGTTGAGCTTGAAATCTCTATAAATCACTTCAATCTTCTTCCAAATATCCTTTAACTGATTTGCGAACTCTTCTCCAACTTGCAAGGTGTAGAATGAATAGAAAAAAATCCCCTTTTGTTTCTTCACATATTTAAAATGTAGATAGAATTAATTCATTGTATTTTATCTTCAAGTTGTCGTAGAGCATAGGATATAAAATCCATCACTGATCCTTCAGATCATCAACACAATTCTAGTGAATGATACAACATGCCATAAATTCATTTTTGCATTTAAATATTCCGATCGCATTCACTTCTTTATCTAATTCAGGGGTCAGGTAAGGATTTTTCATGAAACAATCCCCTTTAAGTCAATGACCTAATTAGTTTTCCAGTGAGATATTCACACCAGAATCTAGTACGATGTTTCCAGTAGCATCTATCAGTTCTTTTCTAACCCATGTATTAATTTTATTTCCCTCTTAACTTCATCAACATAAATTATTTTCTTTCCTTTATCATTCTGCACACTGTCCCTTTCTAATAAACCTCCTACATTATTATATTTGTAATTCCTAGCAATATTACTAGAATTCTTACAATTAAAACATGTCACATTTCCATACCTTGTGTTTGTTGGATTTGTTCTTAATTTGCACTACTTCACAATATGTCCAAAGTTGTTGCATTTGTAATAGGTTATGTTCCTCTGGTTCAAAGAATTATTCACCTTTGATCTGCATTCATTTGATTTGTGTCCATAGTTGTAGCAAGTGTAATAATAGCTAGAAAATGATGTGGTATTACGTTTTCTTCTGCACTCTTTTGCTCTATGACTAAATTTGTTACATAAAAAGAACTTACCATTGAAATTTTATTGCCTCAAAGGTGTCTTCTTAGGTTCTTTAGTCTAATTCTTTGATGAATTTATTTTCTCACTTGTTCCATAAGTTTCTCCCTTCTCAAAACCAAGTCCTTGAGATTTTCCTTTAGGTCTTTGAGTTTAAATTTGTGCATCAAGATTCGCTGAACTAGATTTTAACTTTTCTTTGAATTCATTAGTTGTTGAAAGTTCACTCATAAAAGATTCATTAACCATTTCAAGTTCCTTCTCATTATGTTTGGATTCTTCAAGATTGATCTGCATTTGTCCAACTTCACCATTCAGTCTGTAACATTACTTATTTTTTTCCTTCAAGGTTTGTTCAAGATTTTTTTTTGCTTCAATCTCCTTAGTCATCTTCATTACCAAAACTTCCATTTCATGTTTCAGATTATCTCTGTCTTTTGTGATATGTTCACATTCATCTGATTTTTCTTTCAAAGCTTATGGATCATCTTTATGCTTCAATCTTCAACAAGATCTTTTCTCTTATCTCTGGATTTATTCAATTGTTCCTTCAGATTCTCAATGAAACTTTGTTAGAGTAAAAATGTATTTTCTCTTATTAATTAACTCATTATTGATTTAATTATTAAGTCACATTTTCAGTTATTAATTAAATCATTATTGATTTAATTATTAAGTCACCTTTTTATCTATAGTTCACTTAATCTAAACTTTAGGCATACAATAATTAATTCTTTATTAATTATTCATGCAACCTAGGTTTCTCCACCTTTCTTAGGGTTTTGATCTCCTTTATTAGAATTGATCACTTTGTAATTTAATTCATTTGTAATTCCATTCCATTATTATTGAATCAATTGAGGATGCTTCCTCTTTCACAGATTTGTTGTTTCTGACCTCCATAGCTTTTGCTTCTCTCTTTCTGTGACAAGTGTTTGCATTAAGGTGATTCTTGGGAGTTGTAGAGTTGATAGTTTTTCATCAACTCCAATATGGTATCAGTGATCCACCCTTTCATGCCCATGTTCTCTTTGTGAGATGTTTTTGGTCTTGCCCTTTAGATCTGGTTTTTTGAGCGGTTTTTGATGAAAAGTTGTGTGGGTTTGGGGTCAAGATATTTTTTGAAGCACTGTGGGCACAAACTGACCCCACGATCATGTCTGGAATGCCCCAAAACCCCTATTTTCATATAAGGCACATCTAATTTTGACACAGTTGAAATTTAGGCCCTCTTTTTTGCATGCACGACCTTGGCATGCTTTTTGAGGAAAAAAATGCCTTGGTTTTCATGTTGCCTCAGTTTCCATGCTTCTAATGTTAGCAGTCACAAGTCTGAGATCTAGGTTAAATTTGACGGTCACCAACCCATCATACAACTTGCCCTTTTCTTCATAATGAGCACCTTGTGGTTTTTGCTCATATCATGTGCATACGATATCAGATTTTGACCTTTCTTATATCATCGAAAATCTCTTTCTGAGCTCTATCCAAATTTGGAGGTTATATTTTCTGATTTTTCTGTCTTCCAAGGTTTTTTCCAGTCAAATTGAAGGTTATTTTTGCACTCTAGGAGCCATATCTTGCTCATCTAGACTCTGCTTTTCAACTTCCGTGTGACTTTGGAAAGCTGGTTCAATGATCTATCTTATTTCATGAGTCTCACACCCATATTCTTCTCTAGGTATATTTTATTCATATTTTTGCATTTTTGCAATCTGGTGGATATCTTGGATGTTTCAGGTCCTGGGATCATTTTATGTGAATGGGATGACTTCTTTTTAGCTATTATTCATGTTTCTACAACTTTCTATCAATCCTGGACATTGTAGACATCTATTTTTGCCACATTTTATTTTTTGCAAACGCACTAAAATAAAGTGTCATATGATGCATGCTTGAGATCCTGCACATTTTGTGCTTGATTGTACTCGCACTATATTATAAAGTTCCATGGAGGGGTTTGATGTTTGCTTTGTTTTACATCTACCTTTTTCAAGTGAGTGTTCCTTCCATAACATTAGCCTCGTGATGTGTGTCAAGAGAGTGATCCTTCCACGACACCATCCTTTATGTTTGTTTGTACGTTCTTCATCATGCAGTTATTTGTGGCAGTCTAATTCAGTGCACATGTCATGCCTCTCCTTGCTTAGCATTATGGGGGGTATCTCCTATTGGTTCTAATGCTTCCTTGGTTTGATGGAGTGATCTATGCATTCAACATTTGTTCCTACATACTAGGTGGATGCATGGCTAGGTACCTATGCATTTTGGTGAGATGGATCATTTACCATATGAACACTCTTCTATTCTAGTTTTGGAGGCATCCTTTCATCTTTGATTGATCAACTCTTCAGGATTTATTTACAGTCTTCTCTACCTGATCATGTTCTATTATAGTGGAGATCCCAACATTTATTCTTCGACAATGTTTGCAGCTTCATGCTTCAGAGGTGTTCTACATGTTCTTCCTTTGTTCCTATTCTTCTGGGACATTCTCTAGTTGGAGGCTTCTTCAGTCATTCACTAGTCTTCATCTCTTTTCGAAGAGGGGTTTTTCCAACTGGGTTTTCTCCTTTTCTCCTATTTACAAAGATTTTTTGTACTTGGGTACCTGACCAGGCCTTGTTGTCGGGACCCATTTCCTACTTTCAACAAATGTTTCTAGGTTTTTAGCTTCTCCCTAAGTTTATCTTAAGGGGGTGTTAGTGTAAAAAGGTATTTTATCTTATTAATTAATTCATTATTGATTTAATTATCAAGTCACCTTTTAACTTATTAATTAAATCATTATTGATTTAATTATTAAGTCACCTTTTTATCTCTAGTTCACTTAAGCTAAACTTTGGCATACAATAATTAATTCTTTATTAATTATTCATGAAACCTAGGTTTCTCCACCCTTCTTAGGGTTTTGATCTCCTTTATAAGGATTGATCAGTTTGTAATTTAATTCTTTTGTAATTTCATTCCATTATTATTGAATCAATTGACGATGCTTCCTCTTTCACAGATTTGTTGTTTCTGTCATCCATAACTTTTGCTTCTCTCTTTACTGTGATAGGTGTTTGCATGCAGGTGATTCTTGGGAGTTGTAGAGTTGATATTTTTTCATCAAATCCAATACTTTCAGCATCCTTAAGTTTCCTTTCCAATTCAGAGATATGAACACTTGATTTATCAAGATCTTCAAGTGAAATCAAGATTTGTATCTCAGTACTGCTAGAAATTGTTAGATCTTCCATCAGGACCTTCCTCAAGTGGTTAGATTTCTTCAAAGGACCAAAGCTCTGATACCAATTGTTAGGATTAAGGTACACTGAAAGGGGGGGGGTGAATCAGTATTCCAAAATTTTAGCTCTACCAAATGGATTCTTTAACCATAAACTAAAATCAATAAAACATAAACAACTAAAAATAAGAAAAACATCCACAACATCATAACACCATGATTTTTATCATGAAAACCTAGTTAAGGGAAAGCCACGGTGAGGATGGAACCCACAAGCATTACTTATGCAGAAATAAGTCACCATGTTAGGGGTTTAGTACATGAGGGGAATGCACATACATTCATACACATTTCCTAGAGCTCACTACTCAAATACAAAACATACATTAAGGCTCACTGCCATACAAAAGTGAACTAAGAAATAACACGAACAGTGCTTGAATAGTTCCATGTAAGTGCCAAATAAATCTCATTATCTAATAGCCAAATCTCTGATCATTGATCCATCATTCATGCACAACATAACATTAACCTATCCAACCATCACATCATCATAATCATCTCCAAAACTCAAGCTTATATACCCATTATCAAATATAATAACTCTCATTGTCGACCTCATAAACAAAATATGTAGGGTGTGAAGTGTCAGTTAGATCTGACCTCAAAATGTGTTCCTAACCTCGAACAAAAGAATAGGTTTCATCAAACATTTCATCCCTATCATATCCAATAATTAAACTGATCAAATCATCGATCTGATAGGATCACTGATTGATCCAATACCCAACTATCTATGTTCTTCATTGTACTTTGAATACCCGATACTCAGAAATTTATAACTATATCAAATGATAATATCAACTGTCATCATCATAAACCAAAGTATATAATACCTCTCTGAAGTTCCTCCTAGGTTCACACTTCAAAACTTGATCATACAATCCCGTACTAATCCATATATTGAAACTTGTACATTGGGTCTGCTATTCCATAATTAGCCAATTTTATAGTATATCCTTTGGTATCATCACATCATAGCAAGGCATCTCTAGAATAGTGTATAGTTTCCATCAATGACAACATACTAATCCTCCATATCCACATCTCTTGCTAACATGAATAACACTAAAACATCCGAACCCATCCATACTTTCAGATTTACCAACATCTCTTATGCCAGACCTCAAGAACACTATCACCAGCAACTGTAACACCTCACAAAATCATTGAAGACCTTTGGAACACAAACCCAAATGAACTGATGACACCTCAGCATTTACCAAACATACTCCTAGATGCACAACCAAAAATATCAACCTAAGCATTCTCACCAAACCAATCTCTGTGACTCTGCCAATTCACTGTGTGCCACACTGTCTACCAGTCACCATCTATGAACTTATAACTCATCTAAGTCTTCATGTCAAACCCTAAGACTTTACATGGACCAAATAGACAACCTCAACATCATCCCATGAACTGTGCGACTCCTCGTCTGCTGAAACTGATCCTCTTCGGATCTCTGAGCATCCTGCACCATTGGCTAAACTGTGAACATATATGTTGGCATCAAACAATCAATCCTTCTGATCAATCTCACTGATATGTTGACATCAATGATAACACATCCAACTTTCCAACAAATATATGTTGATATCCTTCCTACTAATTATTAGATTGTATTATAAATTTATAAGGAATATCATATTCAATCTTTGGCAAATGACAAATACATCATATATTTTTTTCTTTGCACTTCGAATCAAGTTTAACTAATTACTATGTTATTGCCTATATTAGTGATTCTATTTTGGATGATGCCTTCAAAACATATAGTGCAAGTTCTATTGCATGGATGCTGCAATACTTTAATAAAAAGTTATCTTTTGTCTTTTCTTTGAATCACCCACTGATCTCCATCTATGATATTTTATGTTTGGACTCTTAGTTGGTTGCTTAGGTTTGTTGTTTAGATTATAAGTAAGGATTCTTCATTGTTAATGTTTATAGTCAACTCAATTTTCATAGATTTATACAAAAATAAAGAGGGTTCATCAAGAAAAAGGAATACACATTCTCATATCTATATGGTAAATGAAAACAATGTTAATGTTTATAGTCCAACTCAATTTTCATAGATTTATACAAAAATAAAGAGGGTTCATCAAGAAAAGGGAATACACATTCTCATATTTATACGGTAAATGAAAACAATGTTAAGTATGATCTTATGACACTAGTGAGTAATTGACATGAAAAAATCACACACTGTGAGATAAGCTATATCAACACACTCAAATCAAGATACCAAGATATGATTGTGTTTCTTCACATTGATCACACATTTAAATTCTAATGAAAGACTAATGATCTTTTACAAAGAAAAAAGGTATAAAGATCTCTACTCATTTGAAATATGAAAACCCAACTTAGTAATACACATAGACACGCGAAATATATGATTTGAATATTTTGCAAGTAGACCACTCTAAAAGTAGTTATGACAAAATGGAAAAATAAAAAATTCCCCTATTTTCTCCCAATTTGACTAAACAAGAAAAGAAAAACTAGAATTGAACCCTTTTCATTTGAAAACATAGTAACCCATAACCAATTCATAATTGACTCCATGGACCCATGCCAAGTTGACAATATAACTCTATTGGGATCTCCTAAAAGAGGATGTGCACTGAGTTGATAACTTACACCACTAAGTATATCATTTGAGCCCATGAATAGCAACACAACCTTTGACCTCAATTGTCCTTTGACTAACGTCTACCTATAACATGCATTATGTCCCTTCAACAATGTATGTATTAGCCAATGAAGGTCAACCAATTTTCATTATAGAATTTCAATTTAAACTATAACATGTGATTTTTAATTCTAATTTTTTTATTATTATTTTTCATTAAAAAAATATTTCATTGATTTCCATCCTATGAACAATACATCAAATAAACTACATATATTTATATCTTTTTCTATATCATTAATCAAAAATTGATTATGAGAAATTATTTTAAAACTGTAGTAATTTTACTAGCATACCTATATTAAGAAAATCTTGGTAAAATACACTGAAAACATATCATTGTGGAGAAGATAGTTAATAAGTATATTGAATATAATATTATATGGTATATGATTTTAATTTTAAATATTGTAGTATAATATAATTAAAGGATATTAAATATAATATTATATTTAATCTTTTGGATAATACAAGTTTATAAATTTGGCATTGATATTAAATATTTAAATAAAAATAAGTATTTTTAAGTAGAATTCTATTTCTATGTAAGATTGTGTACATTAAGATTATCAGAATAAGATTTTTAAAGTTTATAATTTAGTCTAAAATTATAATAAATTCTAATTTCTAAAGGTTTAAAAATATTAATTATCTTTTATTTTTAATAAATAATTATATAAAATTAATTACCTAATACAAATAGATTATGTAGAATTGGATATTCATTTTAAGATTGATAAAATATTTATTCTATATTTTAAATAATTAAATTATAGTAATTATCTAATACAAATATTAAAATAAGCAAACAATTATTAATTTTAATTTTTTCTTCTTAGTTTATTTTTTATATTTTTATGTCAATTATTAAAATTAAACTAAATTCTAATTTTCAAATGTTAATAATTAATTAAATAAATTAAATTAAATATTTATTTGAATAATAAATTAGAAATCAATTATTACAATAAACTTTTATATATATAAAATTATTTTTCAATTATTAATTTTATAATAATATGTTGGTATATTAGTTTTATTTTAATATATTATGATACTCTTTTTTTTCAATGTACACTAGTAATTAATCTACAATAGTAAATTATAATTATTAAATATATAATATTTTTATAATAATATATTAATATTAGTGTATAGGATTTAAAGTTAGAATTAGTCAGATTAGGGTTTGAGCTAGGATTATTATAATGTTTAAAGGGTTAGGGTCTAGATTAGGGTTAAGGTCAAGAGATATTGTTAGGGTTAGGGTTAGGCTGTAGGGTTTAGAATTAGGATTAGTGTGATGGTTAGGGTTAGGGGTAGGGTAAGGATTAGGGTTATGGTTAGTATCATGGTTGGGTTTAGGGGTTAAAGTTAGGATTAGTATCATGGTTAGGGTTAGGGTTATTCTTAGGATCATGGTTATGCTTATGATTTATGAATAAGGCTAGGTTTACAATGGTAATTATTGTTAAGGCAATGGTTAGGTTTTGAGAAAGGGTTAGGAATAAATTTATTGTTAACGTTACTCTAAGGGTTAGGGTCAGAATTATGGTTAGGGATAGGGATTAGACCATAATTATTATAATAAGGGGTAGACTTTAGATTATAATTATAATTGAATTTGGGGTTAAGAATAGAGTTTTGATTTGGGTTAGGGTTAGTGTAAGTATTATCATATAGGTTAGATTATAATTAGAATTAGAGTATGGGTCATAGTTTGGATTATGATAAATGTTCTACTTGGGAAACAAGTCTAATTTGTCGTTAGGATAATGATAAATAATAGAGTTTGGATTATGAAAATTTTGATAATGAGAGAAGATAAAAAATCAAACAGTGTAGATGTCTTATTGGTATTGACATTATTACAACCAATTTTCAAATTGGTTGGTATTTGACTGTAATGTTGGATAAATTATGTCAAAGTTTGTAACCATTTGCTAAATAATATTAATATATAATTATCACATAGTTTTAGAATCCTTCTATATATATAATATTAATTTATAATTATCACATAGTTTGTGTGCATTCTAATTACTTTCTAAAATTATATTTCTTATCTAGATTCATGATGATTTAAAAGCAATTAATAATTTTCATGCAACTTGGCAATATGTAATTATATATGTAGCCTGTGAAGTGTCGGTTAGATCTGACCTCAAAATGTGTTCCTAACCTCGAACAAAAGAATAGGTGTCATCAAACATTTCATCCCTATCATATCCAATAATCAAACTGATCAGATCATCGATCTGATAGGATCACTGATTGATCCAATACCCAACTATCTATGTTCTTCATTGTACTTTGAATACCTGATACTCATAAATTTATAACTATATCAAATGATAACATCAACTGTCATGATCACAAACCAAACTATATAATACCTCTTTGAAGCTCCTCCTAGGTTCACACTTCAAAACTTGATCATACAATCCTGTACTGATCCATATACTGAAACTTGTACACTGGGTCTGCTACTCCATAATTAGCCAATTTTATAGTATATCCTTTGGTATCATCACATCATAGCAAGGCATCTCTAGAATAGTGCATATTTTCCATCAATGACAACATACTAATCCTCCATATCTGCATCTCTTGCTAACATGAATAACACTAAAACATCCGAACCCATCCATACTTTCAGATTTACCAACATCTCTTATGCCAGACCTCAAGAACACTGTCACCAGCAATTGTAACACCTCAAAAAATCATTGAAGACCTTTGGATCATGAACCCTTTGAATTGATGACACCTTAGCATTTCCCAAACACACTCCTAGATGCACAACCAAAAATATCAACCTAAGCATTCTCACCGAACCAATCTTTGTGACTCTGCCAATTCACTGTGTGCCACACTGTTTGCCAGTCACCATCTATGAACTTATAACTCATCTAAGTCTTCATGTCAAACCCTAAAACTTTACATGGACCAAATAGACAACCTCAACATCATCTCATGAACTGCGCAACTCCTCGTCTGCTGAAACCGATCCTCTTCGAATCTCTGAGCATCCTGCACCATTGGCTAAACTGTGAACATATATGTTGGCATCAAACATTCAATCCTTCTGATCAATCTCACTGATATGACATCAATGATAACACATCCAACTTTCCAACAAATATATGTTGATATCCTTCCTACTAATTATTAGATTGTATTATAAATTTATAAGGAATATCATATTCAATCTTTGGCAAATGACAAATACAT
>MU215619.1:0-18550 GCA_018584345.1 Thuja plicata
TATATATATATATATATATATATATATATATATTTTAAAAATAGTGCATGGTAAATTTTTTAATGTGACCATTGACGCTAGCACAACATGCCCTCCGGCTCCATGTGATACACTTTTGACTTGGAGCTATGAACTAGTGAGACCAAATCTTGGGGACCTCATCCCCTTATTACAAAGTTGAGGCTCAAACCCGTGAGCAGATTGGATCAATGAAGGTACAAGCCCATGATCACAATGACCCAGCGAGGGTTTGAACCTAGGTGGGGACAATAACAACACTGCCACTAACATAACACCGACACTTAACCAAAACACTAAGTGGTGAACCCCTTAATCATATAATAATAATTATTTAATTACTATATTAATGCTCATTTTTATCTCAAATTAATTAAATAATTTTAATTATATAATTAATATGCAAATTTGTCATTTTTTTCTATTTTTTAAGGGGTAAAAATTTATTAATTAGAAAGAATCAATACAAACCAAGAGAAACAACAAGCCCAACAAAGAGTCAACAACAATTAGGAGAACATCCAATCAAAATAAGCACCAAGACAAGCCTCCATTTAACTTGTCAAGTCTTCCATGACTAACTTCTCTCGATTTTGAAAATAATTAGAGGGAAATAGCTCCTAATCACTATTATCCACCCCTTTGTATGTTAAGAAGCCCATTTGGACAAATAATCTACCACTTTTCTTTACTCTCGAGGAATGTAACAAAAAGAAATAGAATCCAAAGACTCCCTCAAGTTGAGAATTTGTTTGACCAATAAGGCCACATGTCATTTCACTCCATTTAGTCTCTACTTATTCAACATATCTATCACAACCTATGAATTTGATTCATAGATGATCTTTCACTAGTCTAGGGCACAACCTCTTTTTAAAGTATAGAAATAAAAAGAGCTTCCATGTCATTATTAGTTATTTTCCTTTACACATAGAACAACCTTGTAACTATATTTTCCAATACCTTTAGTTCCAACATGCCCAAGATTTCTCTTGGAAGAGCCATTCATATTAATCTTCAAAAATCCTTGAGGTGGAATAATTGATGACCATCTCTCTAAATCTTCCTTTTGGCATGCGAACATATCCTTGATAAGGAATACCTTGAGTTTCAACTAGTTAAATACAAATTGTATTATAGCCAAATCACCAGGATCCACAACAACTAAAAGATCATGCTTTGCAGATAAGGTATGCCAACTTACACAATTAATCCTTTTCCAAAGATGAGTCCTATTTTTCTATCTTGAAAAACCTTGGGATTTTTTTCCAAACAATGTTTCCAAATAATAGAAGTGGGCTCAATATCCCAAGCAACATGAAAAAATAAGTCTTAGTTGGGGGTTTTCTTAGACTACCCCAAACTCAACCAAGGAGTAGCATAAACACATGCTTGATCCTAATCCCTCCACCTAAAGTTTTACTCTCTAGAAAATGAATATTGAAAGAAAATATAATCTATCATTCATTACTATTATTGCATAGAGCACATACAGGACCTTGAAATTCTCTCTTCTTTAAATTATCCTAAGAGAGGCATCTATTTTGCACAACCAACCACAACAAAAATTACATTTAGGATAAGCAAAATGATTCCACACATGTTTCCACCAAGGAACATCAACTATCTCATAAATTTTTTGGTATCCTAAGGCAACCAAAAAATTTCCTTTTAAATCTAAGCCCCATGCAAGAACATCCCTTCCCACCAAAGAATCACATATTCTACTTGCCAGAATCATAAAAATCTCATAATAAGCTTCCTCTAAGTCCCTGCAACCAATCATGAGGTTCTTTCAATCCATACACTAGGTCTAAGACCTAAATTATTTTTAAGTCCTCAACTTTTCTCCATGTTAATGAAGC
The DNA here is from genome assembly GCA_018584345.1 of Thuja plicata. NCBI lineage: Eukaryota > Viridiplantae > Streptophyta > Pinopsida > Cupressales > Cupressaceae > Thuja > Thuja plicata. The sequence continues at coordinate 1,884 of MU215619.1, forward strand.
TTACAGGAGAAGACTAGACAAAACACATGTAAATGGGAAGGGTCTGAACTACTGACTTCAATAGTTTCACTCTCCCAACATTAGAGAGCCATCTGAAATTCAAATGAAAAACCTTCCTATTAAAATTATTCATCATGTTGGTTCATCCAATTTATTACTTAAATCCTTCTAGAGATTTTCCAACTTCTCATAGTTAAAGGTTCTATGATGGTGGCCAACAAGCAAGAAGAATATGAAAATTGTTTCCTATGCACTTTGGGTTTTACAAGACCAAGGAGAGTGATCCCATACAATACTTAAAATAGATAGTGAGCTTATGTGCATGATATTCTTCTTACATCCACATATTTTGTTGATACATAAGCAAATAAGAATAGATAATGTAGGTTTTTCAATATAATCTAGTTACCTGATAATTGGATTAAATTCTTCGGTAGAACCATAGTTTGAAACTAGGACTTGGAAAAAACTCAGTAGGCTAAACTTTTATGACTCCTTATTGCATCAAGGGTCAATGCAGAAGTATGACCCCTTTTTTGGGGGAGGAGAACACCACTTTCTTCTACCATTTTCCCGCCCTCAGTAGGAATGATTTTTATAACAAAATTTACCTCCATGGTTGAGATAGCTATTTCCTCATGCTTTGAAGGGTTAGCTCCCATTTGATTTGTTTCTAACTTCTTAAAAATTTCCTTTCCTTTCATCTTTAACAATAGTCCTTTAAATTGAAGACTCTTTATATGAATTCATCATCAACAAGAAATTGAGCACAAACTAATGATTTTACATCATCAAGTTCATCAAGCATAGCCTCCATATGCATATGCGCCCTATCTTTTGGCACTTTGACAACATTTGCCTCTCTAGGTGGTGAAGGCATAGTTTGATCAATTTCTTCTTCTCCCTCAGGCCCTTTACTCTCTCTAATTACTTCAATATCCTCTTCCTCTATAGCTATAGGTTATTCAACCAAATATGGTTTTTCTATCCTCAATATATTTGTTGGTTGTTGTGCTATGGCGGACTTAGGATGAGATTGTATTGACTATGTATCAAGATCAAGTAATTTTTACACTAGTTTTCCTTGTTTCTTGCACAATTGGATGTGGCCTGTGAGGAGGTCTAATCTTTACCATTAGGGCCTTGGCATATAACTTTTCAAAATTACTAATATTCACACTGATCCTTTTAATAGGATCAATGATCTCAGAGTACACACCAAAATAATCAGGATTATTCTTTATCCTTTCATTCTCTCCTTTATAAATTATTTCCCACTTTCTTCTCCTTTGATACAATTAATCTAAGGATTATTAATTCTTGATTACATCCTCATTTTAATACACCTAATGCTTGAAGGATCCCCTTTCAATCTGCACTCTAAATTAGTGGACGAACCCTATAGGGTCAAAATTTTATATTCTTTTAGTTTTCAAGTGACATCCTTTTAGGATTGAATATGTAGTATCTAGTTAATTCCTTCTTGAAGTAAAATTTGCAAAGTTTATACAGTGTGCAAAAATGTTCATTTCTTTTTCCCCTCTTGATGCTCCTACCTTCATTTTCCACATATATTCTAGATATGTAATACTTTTAGGCACAAATTTTGGTTAAAATATGTGATAGAATAGGACATTCATTCAACCTAAAGATTGTATGGTCCAAGTGCAAGTACCAATCACCTCAGTTGTTATTGATCTTAAAATCTATATTTATCTCCTATGGCCTCAAAATTATAAAAATTCAAAGAGACAAACTGTTCATATATGATCTAATGATGCTCATGATTCTTATGACAAAGAAATTATGAAATGTAACAAAATCAACATTTATGCAATGCTTATCCTAGATATATGTCCAGTACTAAACACATTCTGTTGTTCTTCTCATCTGTCATGTTCACCTATTAATCCTTTTCCCAATTATGTTTAACCTCATACAACAACAAATGACAAAGTAGGAGTTAAATCTAAAATTAGTTGTTCTCTCATTTCTCTTTATCTTCATCAAATCTTCATGTATCTTTTCATAAAGATATGTGGAAAAAATAATCCACATTCACCATAGGTTTTTGGATATTTATGGCCATAAGCATGATTTAAATTGGGATTCTCTATTCCCTATCCTTCCCCAAGACTTGGCAAAGAGAATTGTAAGTTTTGACATAATTAATTTCAAATGTAGTAATGAAAAAGGGATCCTCCCCTCTTACTAGAATAGGGATTGGTTTTTTTTGGGATCCCTTTAGTCTATAATGTAGAAATTTTTCATAGCTCAGGGTTCCATTTTGTTTCTCATAAGCTTCCTTGAAACTGTCAAAATCAATAGTTATGTTGGTAGCCCTATTGAGCATGAATGTATCAACTATCTTTTTATTGGAAATGGTTACCGATTCCCCACCATCTTTTTCCTAATCACCTTGAAATTTCCATCATATACCAATGTCAGAGCTATAATAAATTAAATATCCATAAAGATATTGGGAACAATTAATTTTTATAGGTCATAGGTCCAGACATTGGACATGGGTGCTGGTTTTACCCTCTTTTTTGTAAAAGTGTAGGAAAAACTCCCAACCAGTATGTGGGATCTTTGCATCTTGACATTGTGCATAGGTGTCTCAAACATATTTGGATGGGTGGATGATTTCATGGATGATCCTAGGAAAATATCTAGTAAATCTTATTGTAGGATACATTTCTTACTAGCAGGGGATGGAGTTTGATTTGCTTGACTCCTCTTTTGATAAAAGGGTTTGACAAACTATAAATCCTAGGGTTTTATATATAATAAAATGAAACCACCCTCTAATTACTATCCAATTAGATTTGTAGCTTTGAAAATGGATAATACACAGAGAATAGAGTTCTTACAAACTAACTTGGTATTTTTGAAAACCCTAGAACACATAGAGAAAAATGACGTGTCACTCTGGAATGCTTCAATTCTTATATCAAACACACAAGTGATGAGTTGAGTACAAATAATTGGCATCTATTTACAAACTCTGGCAGATATGCCTATCTTTTCCACCATCAATTCATTCATGACATCTTTAACTTAGTGAATAGTTGTTTTGCAACTTTGAACTTGCATCATCCATCATCTTTATCAGACAATCAAGAAGTATTGAACATCATTGAATTGATTTTAAAGTAGTTAGATGAGCCAAAATAGACCACATTAGCTTCTACCTTTCATTATGGGAAAATACATCATCGAAATTAAATTTGACTACAAGCCCATAAATCATCAAAATTAAGCTTTCCTGCAAGACCGCATGGTACCTCAAGTCTCACCAACTCTCCCCCATAGGGCTACAGGGAGACATTGGAACCTTGATATTTTAATCTCAATTTTTGGCTCCCCTCGAAGCATTTTTCCTATATTTGCATCCAACAATCTTGCACGGTTAAAGAGTCTACACATTTGATTCTTGTTGGCAAGCGGGGACTGTTGGATCTCCTTCAAGTAGGAGCCACTGATCTACTTTCCCCTTATAAGTTTCAACTATCGAGTTGAATCATTTGATGATTGACATGTGAATTTTAATTCTTAAGTCATTTTAATTCTCTAAATTATCAAGTGGTAGACATAGGAAAATACTAAACTCTCTTGTCAGTAAATGGACAAAGCCTTAGGCTAAAGGGCTAGTTGAAATACAATACTTATAGGCCCAAGTTATAACTTAAAGAACACTCAAAAAAAAAATATAAAACATTAATAGACTTGAAGAAAACAAATGTTTTTAGAGTTTTTGCAACCTACATGGATTTTACCTCAATAGTCATGAAAAATCAAGAATATTTTAGGTCATTAACACAATACATCTTTCCAAAACCTCCTACGAAAAGGACTCATAGCACAAGGAATATTGTGGCATACAAATGGAAGAGAGACAATATGATATCTAAGAATTTGAGCAATCTTGATTTGAACAAGATTAGGGGTATTAAAGGAGAATACTGAATATTTGTCTACATTAATCATTTGTCTAGAGGAAGCAGAGTAAATATCTTATGTTCTTCTTAGCTTACCTACCTCATTAACTTTGGCCACACCCATCAAAGCCATGTCATCTACGAATTGTAAATGAGAGTGAGGAGACAAACTATCAACCTAACTCCATCACTAGACAAACCTTGCCTTACACGAGATGAAAAATCTCCCCAAACCTTCAACCATTGAAATAAACAAATAAGGTGGTAGAGGATCACCTTGAGAAAGGAATTTAGAGGCTCCAAGAAATTTAGAAGGCTCATTGTTGATAAGAACTAAAAAAAATATAAGGTTACACAACTCATGATCCAATTCACCCTCTCATTAGCAAACCTAAATACTAAAATAAATTTTATCAATAATGCCCATTTCACCCAGTCATAAAATTTGGCTATATCTAACTTGATGAAGATAGCCTTATCCTTGGAGTTCACCATAGATTGGATAGCCTTAGTAGCAACAACTATCCCATCTAAAATCTTCCTATCAAAAACAAGTCCACGTTGCTCATTACAGAAGTAGTGTTGTCTGTCAAAGGTCCTATTATAAAAGTAGTGTTGGAAAATTTATGATTACCTCTATTTTAGCAGAATATACTTGAATACCCATAGCGGAGACATAGTGTCCTAGGAATAATCACTCTTGCATCACAATGCAATATTTTTAACTATTCAATGAGAGGTTATGATCCTTACACCTTTTTAAAACTTTATTAAGATTTTCCATTGTTTCTTGAAAGGAATCCCCATAGGTGGTGAAGTCATCCATGTAGATTTCCATGTAATTATGAGAGATGTCTAAGAAAATACAAATAACTGCCCTTTGAAATTTTTTTGGTGCATTACATAATCCAAATGACAATACAAAATAGGCATAATTTCCCCATGGGAAAGTGAATGTGGTGTTCTTCTGATCCTCTAGTGCAATCTTAATTCGATTATACCCACTAAAACCATAAAGAAATGAAAGATGTTTCTTCCTTGCTAGAGAGTCTAGAACTTGGTCTATGAAAGGTAATGGAAAGTATTCCTTAGTTGATGAATTCATTCTCTATAGTCTACACCCTAAATAGGCTTCTGATGTGGCTAATATGGGTCTTTCTAAAATGATAAAATATCCCCCCATTGTGTTTTTAAGAGACAAAACCATAAAATAAACTAGGTATTCCCATGAGTCAAAAGTGAAAACAAGATCTTCTATAATTCCATTTGGTTTTATAGTAGAATTATCAGCCAATTGAAGGACATTAGCGGTTGGTCTTAAGTTGGTAAGGTTGAGTTATTGCATGATATCCTTAGTCATGAAATTAATGAAAGCTCTCAAATCAATGAGGTAATTTTTAATTTTGGTTCCTTTCATAGTCACTCCTACCACTGGGCTACCAAGATTAACATATTTGGGTAGAACTACCTTTCCTAGAATTATGTCTACTAGTTGACCCATTAAATGGACTGTTTATGAATCTTTCTTTTTCCTTTGCTGTTTCGAACATGCATCCCTTATTGCTTTACTGTAAATGGGTACATCTTAAATATCTTGGAATAAGGGTATCTTGACACACACATGCTTTATTTGATCCATAAAATCAAAGACATGCTTTACTTTAGACTATATAGTCCCCAACCTTTGCGAAAAAGGTGGCACTAAATCAATATTTTGAATTGGTTCAGGTTTCCTTGAATTTTTTGGCTGCAAGGGGGGTCATTTGAAGTTGTGTTTTCTCCTTCCATAGGAATCTATGTAATAATAGGAAAGCAAGGTGTTGGAAAGGTTTTTCCTGAATACATGTGTATGTCACTTATGCCCACAACATATGAAGGGTATTGGATAAGATATATGGAATATACATGTTTCTATTGTGGCTTAATATTTGGATTAGGTGTAGGCTAAGCTGATAATTGATTGGGCATGGGTGCATTAGCAAATTTAAAAGCTAAAAGAACTCTTTTTAATAATGCCCATTTGACCCGGTCGTAAGATTTGGCTATATCTAATCTCATGAACATACCCTTCTCCTTGGAGTTCACCACAAAGTGGATAGCCTTGGTAGCAACAACTATTCCATCTAAAATATTACTAAAAAAAATAAGTCCACCTTGCTCCATAGATACCAATATGTTGAGCCTAGCAGTTATCTGTTAAACCTTTATTGCAATCCTACAACTGTTTATAAGATGGTAAGCTAATAACACTCACAGGGTCATAAGAAGCATAAAATTTAATAGTAACTAGTTAAGCTTGTAGTTTGGAAGAGGGTCGCCCACCTACCCGTAGGGACTAAAGGGTAAATGATAAATGACTTATAGGGGCACTAAACATAAGGGAAAATGACTTTATAACAAGATAAACAAGGGGCTTCCTACTCACTCATGAGGGATACATTTTAAGGGATGAATGATTTGTAGGGGAACAAGGAGTAATAAACTTAATTCATTTTAATTCTCTATGTGTGAATTTTATGGCTTAAGTTATCAATTGATAGACACATGGAAATACAAAAATTTATTTTTGGTAAATGGATAAAGCCTTAGGCTAAAGGGTCGGTTGAAACATGAAACTTATAGGCTTAAGTTATATTTTAAATAACCAACAACTTGAAAATGACAGTCAACAACAAAACATAAAGCATGAACAAACTGGAAGAACACAACTTGGTTTTTAGAGTTTTTGCAATTTACGTGGATTTTACCCCAATAGTCATGAAAATTAAAGAAATGTTTAGGTCATTCATATAACATATATTTCCAAAACCCCCTAGGAAAATGATTCACGACATGAGGAATACCATGGAATACAAATGAAAGTGAGACAATAGGATATCTAAGAATTTGAGCAATCTATATTTGAACAAGATTAGGAGTATTAAAGAAGAACTTTGAAGATTTGTCTACATTAATAATGTGTCTAGAGGAAGAAAAATAAATGTCCAATGTTCTTCTTAGATTACCTACCTCATTGACTTTGGCTATACCCCATCAAAGCTATATCATCTAAAATTTTTAAATGAGAGTGAGGAGACAAACTACACCCAACTCCATCCCTAGACAAACCTTGCCTTAAACAAGATGATAAATCTCCCCAAAAATTCAACCATTGAAATAAAAATAAGGTGGTATATGATCATCTTTCCAAAGGACTTTAGAGGCTCCAAGAAAATTATAAGGCTCATTGTTGATAAGAACCGAAAAAGAAGTTGAGGTTACACAACTCATGATCTGATTCACCCTCTCATTAGCAAACCTAAAAGCTAAAAGAAATTTCTTTAATAATTCCCATTTGACCCAGTCATAAGATTTGGCTATATATAACTTGATGAACACATCCTTCTCCTTGGAGTTCTCCATAGAGTAGATAGCCTTAGTAGCAACAACTATCCCATATAAAATCTTCCTACCAAAAAAAGTCTACCTTGCTCCATAGATATCAATATGTTGATCCATGATTTTATCCTCTCTGAAATTATCTTAGTAATTGTTTTATAAACCAGTTTACACCAAGATTCAATTATAAAGAGATCCAGATAATTGATCTCTTACCTTTTAGGGTTAAGAGTAATGAATATAATTTTTATGTTTTTTAAAAAGAGGGGTAAATTCTTTGACCCGGAGCTATGAACCGATGAGGCCACAAATAGGGGACCTCATCCCAGATGAGATTTCAACCTTGATGGAAAGAAAAACACAAAAACTTAACCATCAAAACATGCCATTATTGGAACAATGAACATAAATTTCATGACATCTAATATTTTTTATTCCTTTACGACTCTTGGACTACATTAAACATGTCCAATTTGACAATCTCCCAAAATTCATAGTAAAATAATATTAGAAACTCATTAAGACCAAGTGTTTTACCCTTCTTCATCTGAAACAAAATCTCTTCTAATTATAGTAAAGAGATAGGTCTAATAAAAGAATCATTCCTCTTAACAGAAACCAAAGAAATAATACAATCTAGAATAATATTTTCTTAATTTCTAGCCAGGGGAGAGTCCTCAATAAAAAAAAGTTGAATAGAACCAAGAAAACTCCCTTAAGATCTCACCAAAATAAGAATTTTTCTTCCCCTTAGAGAAAAAAACATATGTGATTAGATTCCCATGTCTTTGATCTTTAACATAATTGTGGAAAAAATTAGTATTTTTGCCACATTCTTGAAGCCAAGATATACACACTTTTTTCTTCCACAAAATCTCCTCTCATAATTCCTATTCCTCTAGATCATTCAAAATTGTAGACTCCTCTCTATTACTTTCCTCAATCAAACCATGATCTAGAGAGTGACAAGTAATGAAAATCAATCAATTTTAAGAAATCTTTTTGGCCAAAAAATAGATTTCCAAAATATTACATGTTCCACCTTTTAAAATTCCATTTAATAAACTAAAATATTTTAACAAAGGAGTACATATTCATATCGTGAATAAAATTCCCTTACCTCCACCATTCAATCATAAAATCATAAAGAGAAGGGTCCGAAAGCCACATAAGCTGAAATATAAAAGAGGGATTTTTAAAGGCTCTGAAAACTTGTAAAAAAAATTCAACTAATGGTCATATCCTCTCCAGTCTAATATCTCCAAACCATAGCTCAGTAATTATCAATGGAATAAAAAAAATCAGAAACCTATCTTACCTTTTTAAAATAAAATCATCTCCATTTCTCTTATTATTCTAAGTAAACAAGTCATGAATAAGTTTTATGTCCATCAAATTCAATAAATACATATTAACCTTCATAATATTGGAAGAAGGCTATCTATGTCTTCCCTTTTCTCCTCCAAACTAGAAATAATATTCAGGCCTCTAGCAAGGATCCAAGGTAGAAATGGAGCAAGGGACTGAAAACTCCTAACATGAAACCAAAGAAAGGAATTTGCTACAAGATTAGTAGGAGCACAAGCATTGGTGAAAACAATAACTTTAATTGATTCCTAACTTGAAGAAACCATAGAATAGAGGATTTACTAAATATATACCAAAGATGAACAAATTTGTATTGGTCCCACAAGTAAGCTACACCACTCAAACTACCTTGAGCCCCAATACACTGACATTGGCCTCTTACACACATTTTGAAAGCCTTGTCAAGTATATCTTCCACAAAAAAATTGGTCTCTTGAATGCACAAACTGTTAGGGGAAAAATGTTAATCAACTCTCAAATAACCTTTTGTCAAAGGATTCTATTCATATCCCTTACATTCAATAAAAGAAAAATTATCTTTGGGAAGGAGAGAAATGATAGTCAATAGTTTTTACTGACTCTAATTCCACCAATATTTCTCCAATTAATTTTACTTTCCTTTTAGCTTTTTATCATCCCACTTTAGGGGGCATCTTCAGAGAGGTTTACTACCTTTTTCAATATTCAAAACTAAATTCTGAATGATGAGCCAAAGAAACCAAAGTTGAACCACAATTAGCCTCCACTACCTTTTCCAGTAGCCAAAACTAACTTCTAAATGAGGAGTCAAAGTAACCAAAGTTAAGCCATAATTCACCTCTTCACTCTCGCTTGACTCCACTCACCAGGAACCATAAGAGTATAACTTGTTTCCATTTGTGTCCTATCGTCCTACCCAATCTAATTTATGATAGTCCATCTCCCTAAGATTCAAGCGAATGCATCTCATGGAATAAAACACTCATAAATAATCCTATTGGAATCCCATCATCCTGAGATAGATCGTCCAAGGCATAAAATAGATTAAAGATATCAGCTCCTTGTATATCCATGAGAGTTCTTTTTGTCTGATGCAGAGTAGGAAAATATAAGAATGGAAATCCCAACTCATTGATTCTTCACCCTTTGACACAACTTCTAAATCGACCTTCAATTGAGATTCTTAATCACCTATACCATATAAAGTCATGAAATTCATAATTCTAGGGAGGGATAAGTGTTATTCCTTCTTAGGATACCTCACAGTAATCCTCTGAACAAGTTTGATCACTTCATTCAAAGGTTGGGGTCATAAACACCAAAACTATCGTATTGGCTACTAGCCCTATCAACTCAGTTTTTTAGGGACAAATCCAAGTTTTTACAAAGAAACCCTTAAAATACTTATGGTTTCATATACCCTTTATGTTCCTTAGAAAAACTCCAAGTGAGTTAGTCTTGACTCTGCTCTTGCACCCCAAACACTTACAAATGGACACAGACCTAATATGCCTAATTAGGACTAGTTTCCATAGAAAGTCATTAGAAATAGGTTCAAAGAATGAAAAAAGGCTTGGATATGTTCTTATAACCCCAAACACACTATTTCCACCATTCAATTGATTCTAGTCACTCCCTGGTATGACTGTCTCATCAATTCTCCTTATTTCTAGACTAAACACATGGGCTTATTTAGCCTAGGGATTGGTGGGAAAACTACCAAAACATACACCCTAATCCCACCCTTCAGGAATCCTAAATTAAGCCTCCCTAAATTTCACTCCAACAGGATTTATGGATTTCCTATGGTGGGATTTCATGTTAGGGCTCCATCTTTCTTTAGACCCTATAAACAAGGGTTTCCTGGACTGGTTTCACCAAATGATGCACAACTTGATCTAACCTTCACCAAATTAGATCAAAATAGATGAATTAAGACAATAATACAAAACACTAAATGAATCCTTCAAATTTTCATCAATTTCAATCACCAACAGATCATACAGTACAAAAATCAGAGAGTTTTAAGCAAAATCAGGGTTTTATTAATTCAAAATCTCCACCAAACTTCGTATATCAACAACCAATTGTCATGGATGATATAATTGGACCTAAATAGGCATCTACCAATAGATAAAACTATTTTTCAAATGGTTTTTCCATTGGTTTCCAAATTGCAACTTCTCGAGCAACTTTTTGAAAAGTTGCATAACAACTTTTAAATGTTGCTTTGATAACTTTTACATCTTTTTGTGCATTTTGACAATTTATGTCCTAATGTTCCGAAATATGTTTGTAGGATCTTCTAATCAATTCCAAGACACATTTTATGCTTAAACCTATATCCAAATCACCTAAATACCTTATGAAAACCTTTTATATATCCCATGGTCTAATAGGACACTAGGTTTATAAAACACCATAGAGCTTATTAGCCTTACAAATGGGTCATTGAATACATCATGGGTGATCCCAACCATTTATTCTATTAACTCCTATCTACCAATTATTTTTATCACATGAGGGTTCCCTACACCATACTTCAAGGGCCAGAAAAACTCAAGTCCCTTGAGTTGGAAAATATGGGACTTTGACTGTTGTTTGTTCAATGACTTCAACAGTCATCCAAGTAGCATCTTCCAGGGGTTGATGCTTCCATTTGACCAGGTATTCATAGTAGCTATGTATGCTTGTTTTCTTTCTTACCCTCTCTTTCAAGTACATACTCAATCTCAGGTTTAGATTGTTTAGGTAGATTATGCACTAAATCTCTAGTGCTTTCCTCATATTGACCTATATCACAAACATCACTGGTAGGACCTTTATATGCATAAATGTCAAAAATATTAAAAATAGGAGAAAGACCAACATCATGGAGAAGATCTCTTTTTTAGACATTGTTTCCACACTTCTTGAGGATATTGAATGGTCCTATCTTCCTCACCATCAACTTAGTATACTTCTCTTTTGGAAGTCTCCTTTTTGAGATGAATCATCATCATATCTTCCACTTGAAACTGTAAATCTATCCTCTTCTTCTATGTTTCTTTCTTGTACTTATCAGTGGTATGTGTCAAGTGATCTCTAACTTGCTGATGAATATCCCTTATCAAATTTGAAAAATCTTCTGCCTGTACACTTCTTCTCTCCAAACCTTTCATATCCCTCAACTCCAAAACACCTCCTGGGTGTCCCATAAACCATTTGGAATGGGATCAGATGGGTGCTCCTATTCACTGAGTCATTGTAAGATAATTATACTTGAGGGAGGATAGACTCCAAATTTCTCCATGCTCTTTTTATAGACATCTTAATAGGCTCCCAAGTGACCTATTGAAAACCTCCATTTTCCCATCTAACTAAGATGATAGGCTTAAGAAAAAGATAAATTTGTACCCAATCTCTTCCAAAGAGTTCTCCAAAAGTGTCCAATAAACTTGGAATCTCTGTCTGAAATGATAGAAAATGGAAAACCAATAAGTATTACTACTTCCTTGAATAAAATTCCTGCAATGTGTGATGCATCATGGGTAGTTTTACAAGCTATAAAATGGTCCATCCTAGAGAATCTATCCACCACAACATAAATACTGTCATGCCCCAATTTTTTCCTTGGAAGTCCTAATACAAAGTCCATCCTCACTGAATCCCATGGTTTATTTGGAATTGGAAAAGGAGTGTACAACCCTGCATTGGAACTAATCCCTTTATCCTTTTGAAAAATTATACATTCTTCCAAAAACTTTCTGATGTCTGTCTGCATCCTTGGCCAGAAATAGAATTTCCTAACAAGTTCAAGTGTCTTATCAATTCCATAATATCCTGCTAGACTCCCACAATGTTTTTCCTTTATAATGTTTTCTCTCATATAAATTATAGGAATGCAAAGTTGTCTCCCTTTAAAAAGTATACCCTCTTGCAAAATAAAATCATAGAAATCCATATGATATCTATCTCCCATTTCCATTCATACCTGATAGGTTTCTTTGAAGTCTTCATCTTCTGGATACATATCCTTCATTGAATTGATCCCTATGCTTTCCAATTGGATTTCCTTCACTATCAAAATCCTCTTGCTAAGGGAATCAACCACCTTATTTTCTACCCCTTTCTTATGCTTAATTCTGAAAGTGAAAGCTTGTAGATACTCCATCCACTTCATGTGTTTGTGACTCAACTTTTCTTGTCTGTTCATAAAAATCAGAGCATGATTGTTAGTGTAGACTAAAAATTCCTTGGGAAATAAATAATTTCTCCATTTTCTCAAAGACTGAACCATGGCATACAATTCTAAGTCATATGTTGAATAATTTTGTTTTGCTTCATTCATTTTTTCACTGAAAAAAGGCCACATGGCTACCCTCTTGACTCAAAATTCCTCCTATAGCCTTGTTTCTTGCATCACATTCAATAGTAAAAAAATTATATAAATTAGGGAGAATTAGGAAAGGTTGATCTGCTACCCTTTTGTTCAAATATTTAAAAGACTTATCTACCTCATTAGTCCAAGAAAATTGACATTTTCTGACCCCTTTATGGTGTCAATCATGGGTGTACATACACCACTAATGTTCTAAATAAATTTCCTATAAAATCTTGCAAGACCATCGAAACGTTTTACCTCACTTTCATTTATAGGTGTTGGCCAATTGAGTATTGCTTCCACCTTGGAGGGATCCATCTTGAGACCGCCCTTGGAGATCACAAAGCCAAGAAACATTGATTCTTCCTGCAAGAAGACACACTTTTCCAATTTTATCTTCTAATGCCCTTCATTCAACCTTTTCAACACCAAACCTAAATGCATTAGATGTTCATCCTTATCTTTTCTAAAGATCAATATATCATCCAAATATACTATTGCAAAATGATTTATAAAAGATTTTACGACTTCATTCATGAGCCTCATGAATGTACTAGGGGAATTAGAAAGGCCAAAGGGAATAACCAACCACTCATAGAGCCCTTCATTAGTTTTGAAAGAAGTCTTCCTCTCATACCCCTGTCTTATCTTTATTTGGTGGTAACCAATCTTCAAATCCACCTTATAATAGTAATTGGCTCCTCCTAGGCAATCCATAAAGTCTTCTATCCGAGGCATGGGAAACCTATACCTAATTGTAATCTTTTTTATGGCTCTAGAGTCTGTACATAATCTCCATGTCCCTTCCTTCATTGGGGCCAAAACTCCAGGGAGGGCACAAGGAATTATACTCTTTCTCATGAACCCTTTGTATAGAAACTCATGTATTTTCCTTGCAATTTCCTCATTTTGATCCGAGGTCATCTTGTAGGATTCTTTGTTGGGAAATGTAGAATCGGGTATGAGGTCTATATAGTGGATAACATCTGTGTGGGGTGGAAATGCTTCTGGTATGCTTCTTGTAACTATACTCTTGTACATGTCTAACAATTCTTGTACCTCTTTGGGACCTACATTCTGTTCTTGTAACTTTTTCTCATACTTTTTCTTCACCACTTCCTTAGGCTTCATTACTAGGGAAAAGCACGGGGTATCCTTCTCTTTGAGGGTCTTCACGAATTCCTTCTCATCTTCCAAGATGACACTAGTCACTATGTGTTTATCCTTACCATCACCAGGGAGTGGGTTCATAGTGTAACTCACGCCATCCTTGGTCAGAGAGTAAGCATTTTTCTTACCATAATGTTGTGCACTCACATCATACTGCCAAGGTCTACCTAGAAGTAAATGACAACAATCCATCTCAGTTACATCACATAGTTTTGTCCCTATACTCACCTACTTGGAATTCTACCCAAACTTATTCATTTATCAGGGCTTGTTGTTCTTTGTTTAACCAAGAGAATTTGTAGGGATAAGGGCGAGGAACATTCTTCAACCCAAGATTATTAACCATTTATATTGATGCAAGATTCTCAGTTGACCTCGAATCCACAATAAATTTACATACCTTTCCACTTACCTTGCATGGAGTTTTAAATAATGATTTTCTCTGTGGGGCCTCCTTTGTAATTGACACTTTCAAGAGGGTCCTATTGAACAGTAGGCACTCCCCTTGCTATGGATTTTCAAGTCTTGAGTTTGATTGTATGCTTTGATTGTCTTCCTCCCAGGCCAAATGGATTCTTCTTTCTCTCCCTTGATTGTTTGACCCTATCTTTTGAGGACATCTAACATAATAGTGACCAACTTGATTGCATGTGAAACATCTGCCAATGAATATTGATGAACTATAACTGATTGGATGTTTGAAGATGTTAAGTTGTTGATCATGCAAGGCATTAAACGAGTTAATGTATTGTATTGTCATTGATGTCAATTTCATATAATCTGTATGGTCATGGACATACTGCTAAAGAATTCAAAGAACTGATGAATCAAAGGCTATGCTACCAGTAATGCATATAAGTCAAGTATTCACAAAGTGACTGTATACACTGATGAAGTGCACACCGATAGACAAAGTAAAAGAGAAAAGTCATAGTGTTACCTGATGATAAAATGCATAGCATTATCAATGAGAAAAGTCACAGTGTTTCCCAATGAGCAATGCACAATGTAACCCGATGGACATAATTATAGTATTTCCTGACGAACGGAGATCTAGAAGACAACTGAAGTCACACTGATGGAATAGTCTGTTATCACCAATGACTAACTAAAGTATTAATCAATAGAATAGAGAGTTTAGAAATGACAAAATTCTTAGCTATCAAGAGCTAAAAATAGACTTAACTGATACTTATCATTGTTTTAATCGACAAGATAAAGCTGGAGATAAGTAAAGGATTTAAAGCTTCCTTGTCCAGTTAGCAAGAAGTTCTCTATGAGATAAAATTGGAGTTTTTCTTTAAATGTAATTGGCGATAATTATGGATCACGCCAAGATCAAGAAAGCCAAGAAATGGTGAATAATGTCTGTAAAGAGACAACCTAATTCATTATGAAGGTGGTGAAGGGGAGTGACAAGAGAATAGTTGCTGAAGATATTCTAAAGGAGAAGAAAGTCATTCAAACCTTATCAATCAAGCTAAGGAAAGAGCTAAATTCTGCAGACATCGACGAATAGTGAGACAACATCACAGAGAAGAATAGTGTGGAGAAAAGGTATTCAATTGATAATATTGATCAGAAAGGTAATGAACTTACAATAGATCTAAAAATCTACAATTCAAGTTATATATGTGAATAGATCAATTTACTATTTCAGTTTAAGCATTGAAGCATCAAGTCTCTTAACTGAAAAAGACTTAAAAGTATTTTGTAATTGAGATACATCCCAAGGAGTATCAAAAAGTTTGATCATAGAAAGTAGCATTGGATATGCCTGATACCTATTGACAGGTCAAGTGAGTGTTTGATCAAGGATGGTAGCATTAGATACTAGATACTAAGTGACAAAATATCTTTTAAATCCTCTAACAAGGTCACACCTAACAATGTGTTTGTAACCTTTAACATGTTGGCTCTTAACCAAGCTCACATCTAAAGAGTGAAAATTTGGGGTATCGGTCGCAGTGGGTTTTCCCTTAACAGGGTTTCCACATTAAAAATCCATGTGTTAATGTGTCTATGAGTCATTGGTCGCAGTGGGTTTTCCCTTAACAGGGTTTCCACATTAAAAATCCATGTGTTAATGTGTCTATGAGTCATTACTTTATTATTTTGCATTTCACTTAAGTATATCTGGATTGATCGGTATACACTAGTTATTTACTGTGTTTTGGTAAATAGTAAGATTGCTTATTGGTAAAAATACAGAAGAAGGTTTTACAAAGCATTCTAAAAAGTATAAAATTGATAAAATTATTTTAAGGCATTCATCTTGTAGGACTGAAGATAACTAGAGGTAATTTGTGGTACTAATTTTAAAGGGTTGATTTAAGGATTAATTTTTGAGGCCACTGATTCACCCCCCCCCCCCTCAATTATTACTAAAAATTGGCATCAGAGCTTGTGTGCTTATAAAGGGAGTTTAACAACTCAAACTAAAGATCACAAGATGAATAGACAAGATT
>MU215619.1:29378-50025 GCA_018584345.1 Thuja plicata
GGGGGGGGGGGGGGGGGGGGGGGGGGGGGGGGGTAAATCAATGGCCTCAAAAATTAATCCAATAAATCAACCCAAAAATTTATACCATAAATATTAAACCTCTAGTTATCTTCAGTCCTACAAGATGTATGCCTTTTGTAAATCTAACATGTATATACTGCCCGATGATTATACTTTTTATCCTTTCCTTAAGCTTTACCAAATAATAGTCTATCATTTCTTAACCTTTACCAAAATATAGTAAATAACTTAGTGTTTACTGATCAATCCTGTTTTAGTAATGTGTAAAGAAAAACATCAAAGCAATGAACCATATACACATTTAACATATGGATTTTTAACATGGAAACCTTATTAGGGGAAAAACCACTTGGGACCGATAACCCAAAATTTTCACTCTTCTAAAGTGAGCTCAGTGAAGAGCCAACCCTATTAAAGGTTACAAACACAATGTTAAGTGCAACCTTGTTAGAGGATTTATCACTAACAGTTTATCACTTGACCTCACATTCACTATGCTGTCAACATGAAAACCTTTTGATACTCCTTGGGATGTATCTCAATATATAAAGGATGGTTAAATCCTACTCTGTTAAGAGATTTTCTGAATCAATGGTTAAACTGAAACAATATATGATCTGTTCATAAATACAACTTAATATTTCAGATGTTCAGATCTATTGTAAGCTCATAATACCTCTTCTAATCAATGTTCTTGTAGGATAATAAAATGAATATCTTTGGATTTTGTTTGATTTTTAGGGTTTGCTATTATCCTATCTTACATTTAAAATATTTGATTGAATTTATTAATTGTTTATTGAAATATGTGGGTAAATAAAATACTCTCCTTCTATCCTTAGATGTACAAATGAAAGATCCAATTTGATTAATCTAAAATGGATGGATCAATGCATAAAAGAATCCATCATTTGAAAATAAGAATAAAAGAAAGATCTTAAGTACCCGTTTATTTATTTGAATGTGCAATAGATGTAGAAAGATTGATAACCTTAATTGAAATGGATAGGAGAAATGTACTAACCTTGAAATATTGCAGATCTGAAGAATGCTATTTTCTGAATCCTGTGTTGAGTTTCTAGAAAATCTGAGACCGGATCTGGAATGGAAACGTAGAGATAAACAAAATCTAGAAATTATTGTCCATTCTGACACAGTTCCTATTTTTACCCTAAAGTCAATGTCACCATTGACCTAGGGCAGAATCAATGTAAAAATTCTCTAACAAGAATTATGTTTTTGGATCCCAAAATTTTTCCGAAAAGGGTATCCAAATCTCTATCTCGATCTACTGTTACGAACCTGTACCTGCAAGAAAAATGGTTTTTTTTTTTTTTTTGGGGGGGGGGGGGGAGGGGTNTTTTTTTGGGGGGGGGGGGGAAGGGTTTGCCTTGGTCAAACCCTGGTTTTGGAATTAACCTTAAAGTATAATTGAAATTGCATAAGTTAAAAAAAGAAAATGCACAAATTCACCTTGCTTGTAGAAGTCCTTGTGGCAGATTCAAATCTGTGAATCCACAAGTATGAATGCACCAAAAAGAGATGTAGAATGGAGAATGTAGAATGTAGGATGTCTTCAATAAATTTCTTGTAGATCTTCAACACCAATCTCTAATGGGTTCTTGAATTGGAGGGGGCTTGGAGGAATGCGGATGGAGAAATCTTCAACAAGAGGGTTCCATGGAGCTTGAATCCTTCAATGGCCACCAATGGATCTCCTTGATGAAAATGAGTTCTTGAGAAGTGCTTGAGAATGGATGAATGCTTCAATGGATACTTGTCTTGATTAAAATCTTGCTTCTTCACCTTTGGATCTCACTCTTCAATTCTTTGAATTTCAATAATGATTATAGTTCATGTGGATAATGATGGTTAGAGAAAATGAGAGGAGAAAGCTTCCTTTTATATGAAACTAGGGCACAATCCTCTAGAGAGGTCAACATAGGAGAAATAAATTTCAATCAAACCCATGCCCCTAGAAGAGGACCTATATTAAATATAATTTAGGACTTGTTGTCCTGAAGACCGAAACAGCCGACCCAGAAGCGGGAATTAAATTTTTCCAAAGACTGACATCTAGAAACCCTGAAATCCTAAAATTTGAATCCTGGGTTTGGAAAAGGTTGATTGTGACCTAGGTCAAGGTTGAGGTCACCCTTGACCTAGGTCAAGGTCAAGGTTGACCTTGACCTAGGTCAAGATCAAGGTTGACCTTGACCCAAAAAGGTTGACCTTGATCCTAAGGTCAAAGTCCCAGTTTTTCAGTCTGGGGTGCCAGAAATAGGTTGGAAAAAGTGGAAATGGGGAAGAATAGGGGGAAAAATCTAGATCAAAGTCAAGAACCCATTCAAGGAAGTTGACATGACCCCAAAACACTTACTTGAAAGGCTAAACCAGTCTACCATGGAAGTGCTTCTATTTTTTGACTATACAGTTCTCTTCAATTCCTTTTCTCCACTTCTTTCTGCTCAGTGAATGTTGTTGCTTCTCTATTGCTCGGTGTTTGAAGAATTCTTAGCTTTGATCTTCAACTTTTATGATCACATCTATATGAATACTTATATCTTCACCAGAATTCTCTTTAGCATCCTCATTTGATAATGAATTACTTGTCTCTTTATATAGACATGATTTCACCGTTTCTTGTCCTTATTTTCTTTGTTGATCAATTCTTGATCCGTAAAGCTTGCCATGCTTGCTTTAGTTTTAATACGTAAAACTCTCCTTGTTTTTTGGAATAAAACATGCTTTAAAATCTCCTTCTTATCTTTATCTTTTAAATGATCGATGAAAACAAAGTAATTAAATAGTTAACTCTATTTTTAGCTCCTTCTAGCTAAGTTGTTTTTGTTAGTAATAATAGAGAGGGGGGAGTGGGGGGGTGAATAAGAGACCTAAAAAATATTCCAATAATCAACCCAAAAAATTAGTACCACAATATTAAGCCTCTAATTATCTTCAGTCCTATAAGATGAATGCCTTCAAATACAATTATCAAATTACTAATGCTCAGAATGCTTTGTTAAACCTTATAATATATGTTTACCGAATAGTAGTATGTTAATTTATCGAAAGAAATTAAATTATCTAGAGTATACTGATCAATCTAGTTAAGATTATTTGTAATGCGAAATAGTAAATTAATGACTCATAAACACATTGGCACATGGATTTTTAACTTGGAAACCCTGTTAAGGGAAAAAGAAAGTGGGATTGGTAACCCAAAATTTTCACTCTTCTGAAGTGAGCTCGGTGAAGAGCCAACCCTGTTAAAGGGTACAAACACACTGTTAGGTGTGACCTTGTTAGAGGATTTAAAATTTTAGTCTGTCACTTGATATCAGGCATCTCTATGCTACCTTCCTTGATCAAACACTCAATTGGTCTGTCAATAGGTATCTGGCATCTCATGCTATCTTCACGATAAAATTTTTTGATACTCCTTGGAATGTATCTCATTATAGAAAGGATCTTTAAATCCCACTCGGTTAAGAGATTTTCTGAATCAATGGTTAAACTTAAACAGTATGATCTGTTCATATACAACTTAAAATTGCAAATTTTCAGATCTATTGTAATCTCTAGAACTAATTTGATCAATATATCTCTATTAATACCTTTGTTCCACTTTACTTCTACTTGGTGATGCTATGCTCTATTTCTCGGTGTCCACAGAAAACTTTAGCTCTTTCCTCAGCTTGATTGATCAGGATTGTATGAAGTTTCTCTTCAGCATCCTCTTTTCATTCATTCACCCACTCTCTATCTGTAATGAATTAATTTGTCTCTACATAGACATGATATCACCATTGTTAGGTTCTTGATTTTATTGATCTTGGCATGATCCATAATTCTCGCCAATTATATTGAAAGCAAAACTCCTATTTTATCTCGCAGAGATCTTCTTTCTAACTGAACAAAACAACTTTAAATCCTTTACTTATCTCTAGCTTTATCTTATCGACGAAAAGAAAGATAACTACCAGTTAAGTCCATATTTAGCTCTTCTAGCTAGATATTTTTTCGTTTCTAAACTCAAGTTAATTTTGATGTTTTAACTCTTTGATAGCTTCGGTCAACACTCTTGTTTTCCTCGGGCTTCTCCATCGGTTTACACTATGTTTTTGGCCATTGGTTATGCTTGTGATTCTTCTCGTCAGTAATGCTTGTTGGTGTTCTTTCTCAAGCATCATTGTGATTTGACTTTTGGTGATCTCTGTCCGTTGGGTTCCACTAGCCGTTAGTTTTTGAAGTCACATTGTGAATGCTTGTCTTTTATGCATTACTAAAAGAATAATCTTTATCTCTCTAATTCTGCAAAGTCTTTTGACACTTTGATTATAACCGATTAGATTATATCAAGTTGACATCAATGACAATACAATCCATTAAGTGATTTAATGTCTTGCATTATCCTTCTGCATTTCTGTGATCAACTTAACATTTTCAAACATTCAATCAGTTACATGTCATCAATCTCTCCCTTTGGCATTGATGGAAACATACTACATTATCATACTATACTACTACTAATACAATATGAAATATAATAGTTTCATCAAGCTTTCCTATTGTAACCATTACAAATGTCTGGCTTTTGGTAAGCTCAAAATAGCTTATATTTGTTTCTTGCAGAATGGTTGTTTTCAATCTTCAATCCCTTCACTGGATAGATGTAGCATCTTATGTCTCTGTTCTAATATGTTCTCTGCCTTGACTATTCCTCTTCTTGATAATCTCTTTTTCCTTTGACAACAATCTCTCTCTTTGTCTGAACTCTCTCCCTTTGTTACTTCTCTCCCTTAGATGGCTTCACTTCATGGATAATGATATAATCTCTTCTGATCAATGAGATAGTCTCTCACTTCATAATATCTCTCCATTTATCATATCTCTCCCTTTATGATAATAGAATAATCTCTCCCTTTGACAAAAATCCAAAGAAAAAATCATCTATATCATGTTTGATTCCTTTACATAATATATTCCTTGAATTTCCCTTTCCATCATCAATACAATGTCTCTGGTGTTCGGTGCCTACTTGTACCTTGCTGTGTACATATGAATCTATTGCTATTTATCTCAGTGTTCTCATCAACATGACTGATCTTCAGATTTGGTATAGGTTGATGCAACCTCCTAGTCAGCTTATTGACCGATAGACAAGTGTTGGACCCCTAGTCTCTATCTTAGGTACTCAAATGTATCCTTCGGTAATGGCTTGGTGAATACATCAGCTAGTTTTTCCTTTGATTGAACATATTCCAACATCACCTCCTTTTCTTGCACTTGTTCTCTCAGATAGTGATACTTCATAGCAATATTCTTAGTCTTAGCATGCATGATTGGATTCTTAGAAATTTTTATTGCACTGGTATTGTCACAATAGATAATTAGTGGTTCAAGAATCTTCATATTGATACCTTCTAGAAATTGTTTGATCCATGCAATATTGGAGCAATTTGTAGAAACATCTACATACTCTTCTTCTTTAGTAGACTGAGAGATGCATCCTTACTTCTTGTTGATCCATGTGACAAGTCTATCACCCATGAATAATGCTCCTCCAGTTGTGCTCTTTCAGTTATCAATGTTTCTAGCCCAATCAGCATCTGTATAGACTTGTAGCTCAAATTTTCCTTCTCTTTTATACCATAAGCCATAGTCCTTGATGTTATTTATATATCTAAAAATTCTCTTGAGAATAGTCATATGTGATTCTTTGGGATTAGAAAAGAATCTTTCAACTATTCCAATTGCATGTGCTATATATGGTCTAATATGAACAACATACATCAATTTTCTAATCATTGATCTATATAAGGTCTTATTTACCTCATGGTCTGTAATGAAAAATAGTAAATTAATGAATCATAAGCAGATTGACACATGGATTTATAATGTGGAAACCCTGTTAAGGGGAAAACCACTTGGGACCAGTAACCCAAAATTTTCACTCTTCTAAAGTGAGCTCGGTGAAGAGCCAACCCTGCTAAAGGTACAAACACACTGTTAGGTGTGATCTTGTTACAGGATTTAAAAGTTTAGTCTATCAATTGATATTGGGCATCTCTATGCTACCTTCCTTGATCAAACACTCACTTGGCCTGTCAATAGGTATCTAACATCTCATGCTATCTTCATGATCAAACTTTTTGATACTCCTTGGAATGTATCTGATTATAGAAAGGATCTTTAAATCCCACTCGGTTAAGAGACTTTCTAAATCAATGGTTAAAATTAAACAGTATGATCTGTTCATATACAACTTAAAATTGCAAATTTTTAGATCTATAGTAATATCATAAAGCTAATCTGATCAATATATCTCTTTTAATAGCTTTGCTCCACTTTACTTCTGCTCGGTGATGCTATGCTCTGTTTCTCGGTGTCCGCAGAAAACTTTAGCTCTTTCCTTAGCTTGATTGATTAGGAATGTATGAAGTTTCTCTTCAGCATCCTCTTTTCATTCATTCACCCACTCTCTATCTGTAATGAATTAAGTTGTCTCTTTATAGACATGATATCACTGTTGTTAGGTTCTTGATTTTATTGATCTTGGCGTGATCCATAATTCTCGCCAATTAGATTGAAAGCAAAACTCCTATTTTATCTTGCAGAGATCTTCTTTCCAACTGGACAAAACAACTTTAAATCCTTTACTTATCTCTGGCTTTATCTTATGAATGAAAACAAAGATAACTACCAGTTAAGTCCATATTTAGCTCTTCCAGCTAGATATTTTGTCATTTCTGAACTCAAGTTAATTTTGGTGTTTTAACTCTTTGATAGCTTCGGTCAACACTCTAGTTTTCCTTGGGCTTCTTTATTGGTTTCCACTATGTTTTTGGCCATCGGTTATGCTCGAGATTATTCTCATCAGTAATTCTTGTTGGTGTTCTTTCTTGGGCATCATTGTGATTTGACTTTTGGTGATCTCTGTCCATCAGGCTCCACTAGCCGTCAGTTTTTGAAGTCACATTGTGAATGCTTGTCTTTTATGCATTACTAAAAGCATAATATTTATCTCTCTAATTCTGTGAAGTCTTTTGACACTTTGATTATAACCGATTAGATTATATCAAGTTGACATCAATGACAATACAATCCATTAAGTGATTTAATGTCTTGCATTATCCTTCTGCATTTTTTTGATCAACTTAACATTTTCAAACATTCAATCAGTTACATGTCATCAATCTCTCCCTTTGGCATTGATGGAAACATACTACATTATCATACTATACTACTACTAATACAGTATGAAATATAATAGTTTCATCAAGCTTTCCTATTGTAACTATTACAAATGTCTAGCTTTTGGTAAGCTCAAAATAGCTTATATTTGTTTCTTGCAGAATGGTTGTTTTCAATCTTCAATCCTTCACTAGATAGATGTAGCATCTTATGTCTCTATTCTGATATGTTCTCTTCCTTGACTATTCCTCTTCTTGATAATCTCTTTTTCCTTTGACAACAATCTCTCTCTTTGTCTGAACTCTCTCCCTTTGTTACTTCTCTCCCTTAGATGGCTTCACTTCATGGATAATGATATAATCTCTTCTGATCAATGAGATAGTCTCTCACTTTATAATATCTCTCCCTTTATCATATCTCTCCATTTATGGTAATGGAATAATCTCTCCCTTTGACAACAATGCAAAACAAAAATCATCCATATCATGTTCGATTCCTTTACATAATATATTCCTTGAATTTCCCTTTCCATCAGCAATACAATATCTCTGGTATTCAGTGCATACTTGTACCTTACTATGTACATATGAATCTGTTGCTATTTATCTCAGTGTTTTCATCAACATGACTAATCTTCAGGTTTGGTATAGGTTGATGCAACCTCCTAGTCAACTTATTGACCGATAGACAAGGGTTTGACCCCTAATCTCTGCCTTAGGTACTCAAATGTATCCTTTGGTAATGGTTTGGTGAATATATTAGCTAGTTATTCCTTTGATTGAACATATTCCAATGTCACCTCCTTTTCTTGCACTTGTTCTCTCAGATAGTGATACTTCATAGCAATATGCTTAGTCTTAGCATGCATGATTAGATTCTTAGAAATGTTTATTGCACTGGTATTGTCACAATAGATAATTAGTGGTTCAAGAATCTTCATATTCATACCTTCTAGAAATTGTTTGATCCATGCAATATTGGAGCAATTTGTAGAAACATCTACATACTCTTCTTCTTTAGTAGACTGAGAGATGCATCCTTTCTTCTTGTTGATCCATGTGACAATTCTGTCACCCATGAATAATGCTCCTCTAGTTGTGCTCTTTCGGTCATCAATATTTCCATCCCAATCAAAATCTGTATAGACTTGTAGCTCAAATTTTCCTTCTCTTTTATATCATAAGCCATAGTCCTTAGTGTTATTCAGATATCTCAAAATTCTCTTGAGAACAGTCATATGTGATTCTTTGGGATTAGAAAATAATCTTGCAACTATTCCAACTGCATGTGCTATATATGGTCTGGTATGAACAACATACATTAGTTTACAAATCATTGATCTATATAAGGTCTTATTTACCTCATTGGATTTGTCTTCTTTTGTCAGCTTACATTCGGTAGCCATAGGTGTTCCAACTGGTTTGGAATCTTCCTTCTTGAATATCTTCAACACTTTGTTGATGTATTGTTACTGAGTGATATATATGCCTGCATCTTGTTGAAGAATCTATAGACCAAGAAAGAATTTGATCTCCCCAAACATAGACATTTCAAATTCCTTGCTCATTTCATTAGCAAAGGATTTGCTTAAAAATTCATTTCCCCCAAAAATGATATCATCAACAAAAATTTCAGCAATCAGAATATTACCATCGGTATCTTCTTTTAAGTATAGATTGCTATTTTCACTTGTTCTGACAAATTTTCTGCTAATGAGATATGAGTGAAGTCTTTCATACCAGTCTCTAGGTTCTTGTTTCAATCCATACAAGGATTTATGTAGTCTACATACCATGTTTCTCTTGTCTGGATCAACAAACCCTTATGGTTGTTCAGTGTATACCTCTTCTTCCAGTATTCCATTTAGGAATGCAGATTTGACATCCATCTATTATACCTTAAATCCTTTAAATACAACATAAGAAAATAAGATCCTAACTCCATCTAGTCTAGCAATGGTAGCAAAGGTTTCTCCATAATCAATACCTTCTTCTTGTGCATATCCCTTCCATACTAACCTTGCTTTGTTTCTAGTGACTTCTCCATTCTCATCCAGCTTGTTTCTAAATATTCATTTGGTACCAATGAAATTCTTGTCATTTGGTCTTGGTACTAGTGTCCATGTACTATTATTCTCAATCTATTCAATTTCTTCATTCATAGCACTGACCCATTCTTCATTCTCAAGTGCAGTATTAACAGATTAGGCTCAAAATCACAAAGTAAACATCTGGTTTTAAGTGACTTACTTCTTGTTCTTGTTCCAACCTTCTTGTCTCCTATGATTTGATTATGTGGATGATGTTTTTTGACATACTTGGTAAGTTTTGGCTCAACCCTTTGTTCATTATTTTGATCATCTTCTTGACCTTCGTTCTGATCTCCATTGTTCAGAACATCATCTTGAGGATTTTCTTGATTTTTCAGTAATAGCAGCCTGATGCTCGGGTGCAATGTTCTATTTCTCAAGAGCAATACACTGTTTCTCAGGTAGAGAGTCAGGTTCTATATAAACAAACCTTTTGTAGTCCTCTGGTTCTTTTCTGCTTTCCTTATCATTCTTTTTTGCAAATTCATCTATTTCTACATTTGCACTTTCAATGATTTTGTTATATGACTTGTTAAGGCATTTATAAGCCTTCCTTTTGGTTGAGTACCCTAGAAAGACACCTTCATCACTTTTGGAGTCAAGTTTTCAATTTATATCATCCTTCAAAATATAACATTGATTGCTAAAGATTCTGAAGTAACTTACATTGGGTGTATGACCATACCAAAGCTCATATGGTGTCTTCTTTATGTCCTTCAATTGTACTCTATTTAATGTGTAGGAAATAGTACTGACAACTTCCCTCCAGAAATTTTGAGTGATGCTTTTCTCAATCATCAATGTTCTTGCAGAGTCAACAATCGATCTGTTTCTCCTTTCAACAATTCCATTTTGCTGTCGTATCCTCAGTGCAGAAACCTATCTTTTAATTCCATGCTCATTGCAATAGTTAGTGAATTCTTCTGAAGAAAATTCCCCTTCTCTCCAACCTTAAGCATTTCAATTTCTTTTCACTTTGTTTTTCTACCATAGCCTTGTACCATTTAAACATATTAAATGCTTCTGATTTATCTTTTAAGAACATGATTGTCATCATTCTAGAATAATCATCTACAAAGAGAATAAAATACCTATCTCCATAATAGCTCTTTGTCCTCATGGGTCCACATAGATCTGTATGGACTAATTATATAATTGCATTAGATGTATGGGTTTTACTTTTAAAACTAGACTTTGTCATCTTACCTTTTTGACATTTTTTGCACACGATATGCTTGGGCTTAGTCATGCTCGGTAAGCCTCTGACATTCCTTTTTTTGCTAATATTTATCATGTTGTCAAAGTTCACATGACACAATCTTTTGTGCTACAACCATATGTCTTCATTTGTAGCCATTAAATAGGTGGTGTAGTGTCATCAAGATAGAAAAAGGTTACTTTTTGTCTGCTCACCAATACCAATCAATCTTCCTAATTCATTATAGATATTTGCCTTTTTATTTTCAAATGCCACTTGGTGACCTGTATTATTTAGCTGTGATACACTTAACAAATTATAATTCAGTCCTTTTACCCAGTAAGCATTTTCACATTTTATCAGGTTATTCAATATTATGGTTCCTTTACCTTCAACTGGACAAAGTGTAGCATTTCCCATTCTCACTGAACCACCATTATAGTATTCAAAAGTCTCAAACTTTTGTTTATCACCAGTCATATGGTGAGTGCAACCACTATCTATGATCTAGATATCATTATTACTAACTTTAAATATGAGTTCAGTTTCTAGATACCTTTCTTCTTCTTCATCTGAGTCATCCTTCATGGCTACAAATACCATCTCAATGTCTTCTTCTGATTTGGTGTCAGTTTCATCATCTCTGTTCTCAGCTAGGTAATAAGATTTCTTCCCTTTGTCCATGTAGTCTCAGGTTTCTCTTTTGTCAGATTGACGGTTGCTTCGATAATCTCTATTATCACCTCTATCAAAATTCTTCTCATATGATATGTCATTTCCTCTATCATCTTTTCTTCTATTTGGACATCTTGTAGCAAAGTGTCCAACCTCTTTACAATTGAAACATACAAGTGGTAATTTACCTTTATATCTACCTTTACCTCTCTGCAATCTTCTTGCCATTAATTATTCAATATCATCAAGTCCTTGATCCTCATTATCACTGTCACTATCATTTCTAATAGCATTTCTATGACTTGAATTTATTATCTTTAAAGAAGATTTGAATGCAGATTCTATAGATGGTAAGACACTATTATGAAAGATGTTCATTTCAAATGAAATCAGTCTACCAATCAGACTATCTAGAGACATTGTATTGTTTGCAACTGCTCTCATTTCTTGAATAGCAGAAAATCTAATAGCATATACATGCAGTAAGATTCTTAAGATTTTACTTACCACTGTCTCCTCTTCAAGTACACCTCCAACTCCTCAGATAACATTGACTACCTCTTTGATTCTATAGCTATATTGAGTGATATTTTTTCCTTATTTCATCCTTAGGTCATCAAACCCCATCTTAGGCTTTCTACCTTTGCTCTTAGTACATTAGCATCTCCTCCATGTATAAGCCTCAACTTATCCCACATTTTCTTTGCAGAGGTGCAAGTTTTGACATCTTTAAGCTCAACATCAGAGAGTGATGATGCAAGTTCTATCATCATGCAATTGTGCTCATGCTTTACTCTTAATTTATCAAGAGTGTGATGTTCTGTAGGCAACACATAGTTAGTATCAAGGTATTGAGTAACATCATTTCCAATACCTGATAGGTGGAGTCTTATTTTTCTTTGTCATGATGCAAAGTTTCCTTTATTCAACTTGGACACATCTCGTCTATTCATCTTGTGATCTTTAGCTTGAGCTGTTAAACTCCCTTTCTAACCATACAAGATCTGATACCAAATGTTAGTAATAATTGAGAGGGGGTGGGGTGTGAATCAGTGGCCTAAAAAATATTCCAATAATCAACCCAAAAACTGAGTACCACAATATTAAGCCTCTAGTTATCTTCAGTCCTATAAGATGAATGCCTTCAAATAAAATTATCAAATTACTACTGCTCAGAATGCTTTGTTAAACCTTATACTATATGTTTACCGAATAGAAGTCTGTTAATTTACTGAAAGATAGTAAATTATCTAGAGTATGCCGATCAATGCAGTTAAGCTTATGTGTAATGCAAAACAATAAAGTAATGACTCATGAACACATTGAATCATAGTTTTTTAATGTGGAAACCCTGTTAAGGGAAAAACCATGTGGGACCGGTAACCCAAAATTTTCACTCTTATGAAGTGAGCTCGGTGAAGAGCCAACCCTGTTAAAGGTTACAAACACACTGTTAGGTGTGACCTTATTAGAGGATTTAAAAGTTTAGTCTGTCACTTGATATCGAGCATCTCTATGCTACCTTCCTTGATCAAACACTCACTTGGCCTGTCAATAGGTATCTGGCATCTCATGCTATCTTCATGATCAAAATTTTTGATACTCCTTGGGATATATCTCATTATAGAAAGGATCTTTAAATCCTGCTCGGTTAGGAGAATTTCTGAATTAATGGTTAAACTAAAATAGTACAATCTGTTCACATACAACTTAAAATTGCAAATTCTTAGATCTATTGTAATCTCATAAAACTAATCTGATCAATATATCTATGTTAATAACTTTTCTCCACTTTACTTCTACTCGGTGATGCTGTGCACTTTTTCTTGGTGTCTGCAAAAAACTTTAGCTCTTTCCTCAACTTGATTGATCAGGACTGTATGAAGTTTCTCTTCAGCATCCTCTTTTCATTCATTCAAACACTCTCTATTCATAATGAATTAAGTTGTCTCTTTATAGACATGATATCAACATTGTTAGATTCTTGATTTTCTTGATCTTGGCATGATCCATAATTCTCGCCAATTAGATTTAAAGAAAAAATCCTATTTTATCTCGCAGAGATCTTCTTGCAAACTGGACAAAATAGATTTAAATCCTTTACTTATCTTTGGCTTTATCTTGTCGATGAAAACAAAGATAACTACCAGTTAAGTTCATATTTAGCTCTGCTAGCTAGATATTTTTTCATTTT
Organism: Thuja plicata; assembly: GCA_018584345.1. Lineage (NCBI taxonomy): Eukaryota > Viridiplantae > Streptophyta > Pinopsida > Cupressales > Cupressaceae > Thuja > Thuja plicata. Next base: position 42,753 of record MU215619.1, read on the forward strand.
TGAACTCAAGTTAATTTTGGTGTTTTAACACTTTGATAGCTTTGGTCAAAAATCTAGTTCTCCTCAGGCTTCTCCGTCAGTTTATACTATGTTTCTAGCCATCGGTTATGCTTGTGATTCTACTCATTGGTAATGCTCGTCGGTGTTCTTGCTTGGGAATCACTATGATTTGAATTTTGGTGATTTCTGTCCTTCGAGTTCCACTAGCCGTCGGTGTTTGAAGTCACACTGTGAATGCTTGTCTTTTATGCATTATTGAAAGAATAATCTTTATCTCTCTGATTCTCTAAAGTATTTTGACACTTTGATTATAACCAATTACTTTATATCAAGTTGAAATCAATGACAATACAATCTGTTAAGAGATTTAATATCTTGCATTATCCTTCTACATTTCGGTGATCAACTTAACATTTTCAAACATTCAGTCAGTTACATGTCATCAATTTTGTCATTTTCCCAACTTTAGTTCCCGTCGATCAACACTTTAGTTATGATCAGTGACTACTCTAGATAGCTCATGCATCAAATTCAATTTTGTTTGGCAGCAACTATAGTTAGCTCAGTAATGCTTGGTCAGGTATCACTTTCTCAGGTAACACTATCCATCGGGTAACACACTGAACTTCTACCCTCGAGGTCCACTGTCCCTCAGGGTTTACTGTCACTCAATGTATATGATTTTCAACGACAAAAAATTTGTCTTTTCAGATCTTTAAGTGTTGTTACAATATGTGTATGAGAAATCATAGCACATCAAATTGACATCTATGACAATACAATACATTAACTGATTTAATGTCTTGCATTTACTTTCTGCATCTCAGTGATCATCAACTTTGTCATATTCAAACATTCAATCAGTTATACTTCATCACTTGGTTACTTGAATCTCCTTGTTTCCTATGAGATTCTCCCCTTCCACGATATCTACCTCTTCCTTTGAAATTTCCTCATTTACCTATATTACGATGGTCTCCCTTTATCTTCTATTTTTCTTCAATCCTCAGTACCATTTGAAAGCACTTGTGAAGTGTCTAAACATTGAAGAGACTAAGCTCATCTTGAATATTGTATCTGAGGCCATTCAGATACCTTACCAACTTCTTCTTCTGACTTTTAGGTACCCTTTCTCTGAGGGTCATCCTATGAAACTCCTCCATGTATGCACCTACATCCAAATCCCACTGTCTTAAGTTTTGAAACTTCTGATGCATCACCACTTCATAATATTCGGGAACAAATTTCTTCTTTGCTTCTGTAACCATCATCTTCCATGAAGAGATAGGATTCTTTCCTTCCTCCATTCTCTCATTTTGTAAGAAGTTCCACCAACTAAGGGCATGGTCTATCATCCTTGATTTGGAAATCTTCACTTTTTGGTTCTCAAGAACATCATCACATTCAAAGTGATTCTCCAATGCTTCTAACCAATCCATAACTTCCTCAGGATTCATCTTCCCAATGAACACAAGTAGGTTTTATTTTCTCTCCTTATTCCCTACCCTCTCAAGGGATTCAATGAAGGATCTATGATATGAAGGTACTTTGTCTCTTGCCTGAAAAGGGGTATCTTCTTCATCCCCATCTTCTTCTCCTTCAGATTCTTCTCCACCCCTTCTATCTACCTTGCCCTCCACTCTCTCTATTTCTGCTTGCATCTTCCTGCTCTCTGCCATGTTCTATCTCATTATCTTAGCGAGCTCCATGTTGGTGATCCTTGCAGGGATCTCCTCACTATCTCCACCTTCTGTTCTATCTACCATTTTCCAAATATTTCTCCCTAAGGATATTCCTAGTGCTATGATACCACCTGATGCAAAGTAGGCAACTAGAAGAATGACAATCCCAACTCACTGATTCTTCACCCTTTGACACAACTTCTAAATCAACCTTCAATTGAGATTCTTAATCACCTATACCATATATAGTCATGAAATTTATAATTCTAGGGAGTGATAAGAGTTATTCCTTCTTAGGATACCTCAGATTGATCCTCTAAACAAGTTTGAGCACTTCATTCAAAGGTTGGGGTCATAAAACACCAAAATTGTCTTATTGGCTAGTAGCCCTAACAACTTGGTTTTTCAGGGACAAATCCAAAATTATCCAAAGAAACCCTTATAATACTTATGGTTTTAGATAACCTTTATGGTACTTAGACAAAATCCAAGAGATTGAGTCTTGACTCTGCTCCTACACCCTCAAGTACTTACAATTGGACATAGACCTAATAGGCCTAATTAGGACTAGTTTCCAAAGAAATTCCTTTGAAATGGGTTCATAGAACCAAAAAAAGGCTTGGATATGTTCTTATAACCCCAAACATACTATTTCTACCATTCAATTGATTCTAGTCACTCTCTAGCATGACTATCTCATCAATTGTCCTTATTTATAAACTAAACACATGGGCTTGTTTAGCCTAGGGCTTGGTGGGAAAACTACCACACCATACACCCTGATCCTACCATTCAAGAATAGTAAAGTACACCTCCCTAACTTTAATTCCACTAGGATTCATGGATTTCCTATGGTGGGATTGCAAGTTAGGGCTCCATCTTTCTCTAGACCCTATAAACAAGGGTTTCTTGGACTGGTTTCACCAAATGGCACACAAATTTCTCTAACCTTCACAAAATTGGATCAAAATAGACACATTAAGACCATAACATACAAAAATATATGATTCCTTCAAATTTTCATCAATTTCAATCACCAAAAGATCATACAATACGGGAAATCAGAGAGTTTTAAGCAAAATCAAAGTTTTCTTCATTCAAAATCTCTACCAAACTCCGTATATCAACAACCAATTGTCATGGATTATCTAATTATACCTAAAGAGGCATCCCCCAATTGATACAAATATTTTTCAAATGGTTTTGGCTGTTGGTTTCCAAATTATAACTTCTCAAGCAACTTTTTGAAAAGTTGCATAACAACTTTTAAATGTTGCTTTGACAACTTTTACATCTTTTTGTGCATTTTGAAAATTTATGTCCTAATGCTCCCAAATATGTTTGTAGACTCTTGTAAGCCATTACAAGACATATTTTATTCTTAAAAATATATCCAAACCACCTAAAGACCTTATGAAAACCTTTTATATACCTCATGGTCTAATAGGACACTAGGTTTATAAAACACCATAGACCCTATTAGCCTTACAAATGGGTCATTGAATACATCATGGGTGATCCCAACCCTTTATTCCCTTAACTCCTATCTACCAAGTAGTTTGATCACATGAGGGTTCCATACCTTGTAATCCTATTGGAATCCCATCTTCCTAAGATAGATCATCCAAGTCATCAAATAGATTAAAGATCTCATCTCCTTGTATATCCATGAGAGTTCTTTTTGTCCCCTGCCCTTATTTTGTGGATTTAGAAGGATAAAATTATTTGATAAAAAAACCCTTATGATATGAGGGATTTCCCTTTATTAAATTTAGGTGGAAAATGAGAAGCTATCTTATTAGAATCAATTGAATGGTTGATTCTAGGAAACTTCTTTACAAATGACCTTATTCATGGCATATCCAACTAAAAAGGAAGAGATATAATCAAGCTCCTAAGTGCAGGAAGAGGGTCAAAGAAAAATTTCCACAAAATTTGGTGATAGATCATTCAAATGAATTTCAACACAAACCTGAGCATAGGAAATTAAATTTTTATCTAGTCTATTGTAACCAACATGACCAAGATTGAGCAATCATGGATCCTCTCCAAACAACCATTTAATTTTGGGAATATAATCTGCCCATTTAAGGAAGAGTTCTCACCATTTGAATCCTTATTCAAATGATCAAATGCCTTTGCACACAAAGAAGAGGACATATCAACCCTCACTAGGGTCTTATAAAATGACATGCTTAGAACAACACCAAGCTCCCCCATTAAAAAATAGATGATATGTAAAAATCTTAAAAGGATCTTGACCAAAGAAAAAAAAATTCACAAAAAAATAAAGCCCTAGAACCCCACATGCAACAACCAAATGCCCAAAACCACCAAGAAAGAGATAAAAAAACCAGAATAAATGTTGACTAAAACCCTTGAAAATCACCTCTTCTACCCTACACCATAATGAAACCACCTCTCAATCCTAAGAAACTATGAAAAATGAAGAGAAAGGAGAGGCTACAGTTGAAAGACCCTAGCCCACACAACCTCTCCACCTATAGATCATATCGTCCTCTATTATGTATCATAAATTAAAGCTTTTACTTGACTAGTCTTTCTTTTAATAATTAACTAATTTTAATATTGAATTATTTTTCTCATGCTAACTAATTAAATAATTGTAAAAATTATTCAATTCATTTTCACCATTTATTTCCTTTAATTAAATAACTTTAATTATTATTTAATTAAATATCTTTTTGTATCTTCCAATTTCTTTCTAAATCTAGACTTTGGAAATATTATCTTGCTTTTATTTTTTCTTCCAAATTTTGAAATAGAAACTGTGTTCACAATAAAATTAAATAAAACATTTTCATTATTTTTATTAAAGATGAAATTTTTGTATCTTTCTCCATCTTCATTGTCATCTGGACCTTCACCTCAACATTTATAAATTCATTTCTCCTTTGTTGAATTTGGGCAACACAATTTTCATTAATCATTATCTTCAAGTTTTCATACAATTGTGCTTGCGTATGAATTTGATAGAAACATTGCAATACTTGAAAGAAGGCTTGAAGGACAATGGAGAAAAGTGAAGTGCTTGTGCGATAAGTTATAAATTTTTTTTATTTCATTCATTTATGCATATTCTCTTACAAACTTAATTGATATGTTTGATGTGATTGTGAATTCACTCGGGTTTCTATGGTAAACCTTATTCACAATTTATTTTAGCATAAACATTTTGACAAGTCCAATGGGACCCATGTTCTTGAAAACTATTTATTTTGTGAGAATTTTTGTGTTTTTAAGATTACAAGTAGATTGATGCTTCTATTTTATGTTTTGGCTCATTTGTTGACTGTGTTGGCACTCTTTTTCTATATATTGGTGCCTTTGTTTCATGTTTCAGCATTGTGAAAGTTTTCATTCTTTTCTTGAAGATATGTGGGTTCTTTTAAGATAATTAGGTCCCTTGAAAAAATCATTGATCTTTCAAGCTAACAATATTTTTATTTTTAGTTTTGTGTTTGTCATTTTTTCATAGGAAAATCACACAAGTTTCTTTTGGTACATTTGGTAATGTTTTAGCGTTTCAATTAGGTATAGCTGTGCTTCTATTTTTTGTTTTGGTCATTTGTTTTTGATGATTTTGTTTTTACCTAAAAAAATTATTATTTTACACGCTAACCCAATAATGTAGCTTTCTTATTTCTGAAAAACAAAAAAAAATTAGTAACTTATTTGTGCAGATTGAAAAACGTTAGAAGAAGGAAAAACTATTAATCAACCTATTGAAAGATATTTGTTGAAGGATTTTTTCCCACTAATTGGACATTAGAGTATTTAGCTAGTAATTTACTTGTAGGAGACTTTCTCAAGGATTTCATCACCCTAGGGTTTGATCTCAAGCATGTTTTTTGGTTGGCTACATAAAAGTGGGGAGAACAAAAGTTGTACCTCAATGAGTGACTAGTGTTATTCAATGCCAAAATTTAGAACCCTTAGTCCACTGAGACTACCTAGAGAGGAGAGAAAGGGAGACCCCTAAGTCTCATACTTACAAATTTACTCTTTTTGTACATATTCCCCTACTATGAACCTATTTTTAAAAATATTTTAAAACCTAATATTCGGTCATTTTTGTAGCACGGTGCAAGGAATAATATCAAGCCTAAAGTTACCCAGCATGTCTAATCCTAAGTAAGGTGGAAATACTTGGAGCGAAAGGTTTAAACCTTCAAAGTAAGGGGAAATATGAGCCTTTGTGCCATTGAACTCGTAACTGTCAAATCTTGAGAGTGGAACATGTATTAAAGTCCTACAACATTTTATCACTGGGGCCTGTAGTATCAACAATAATCCAAATCGAATAAATTTGGTTGTTATTGTGTCTAGCATATTTTATTTGTGTTATATGAATGAAATCATTAAGCCTTATTACCTTATAAATATATCAACAACCATTGTGTCTTGTTGATTGATAAATTTTTCTTACAATTTGTCCAAATCACTCAATAATCAATCCAAAATTAGTTACACAACCATCTCCCTAAAAAGCTTTTACAATATTGTAAACATCCATTTGAAATTAGCCTTTGAAACCCTCTTATCACTATTTTTGCACATTTTTCATTGTTCCTTTAATTAGAGCATATATTCCATTTTTTTATTGTCATTATCCTAGCATAGCTATGACTGTTCCTTGAATTGGTGCGTATGTTTCCTTTTTTAGTGCAATTTTGTCACATATTTTGGCACAATTATCACACTTTTTGGCACAATTGTCACATATTTTAGCACAATTTTCATATGAATTGGAAAAATAATCACATCTTTTGACACTATTGTCATATATTCTGATGTAATTATTACATATTTTGGCATTTCTTTATCATATAAGAAAGTCTTGAAAACCTAATTTTCACTATATACATACTTGCAGAACTCTAGAAAATATAGACTTGAAACAAAATCATAATTACTCATCCATCAACATATCATCTCATCACAATCATAACCCTTGAACCTTTTCAAATATCTAAATATTAGCAAATTATCCTCAATATACTAGAATTTGTCTTAACTTATCTAGATCTTGTATCCCTTGTATCTCTAAGTTGACCTTTTAATTACAATTTTTCCTTCTCCAAGTGGAGAGTGAATTAATTATGTCATGTATGATCAATTATCTTAGAAGTACTGACTAATTTTTAGTTGGTTTTTTTATCAACCTAATCTATTGACTTGTACTCATTAATCTAGTCAAAGTTCAACATGCCACACAACTCTGATGATATTATCTATGATCTAGATAATATTTTAACTATTTTGGTCCTATCTGTAATCACCTAAAAATGGTCACATAAACCCTAGACCCCCAATCTCAGCAATTAATCAAGAAACCCTAATCTTGATTATTCTAAGTCCTAAATCAAACAGGTAATTCATCAAATCAAACTGATCTGACCTAAACCCTAGGTCCTAATCAATCATCTTACTTGATTAATTGATTAATTCCTGAAATCATAATACATTGGCAAATAAACATTATGTTAATTATTTAATTGATATTATGACATATTAATTAAATAAAAATTATAAAATTGTCAATTAAATAAAAAAGGAATTAAATTAAT
>MU215619.1:50134-85295 GCA_018584345.1 Thuja plicata
TCCAGTTCCACTCAGTTAACTGATTCTCCACTGTTTATCATTTTGGAAACATTTTAGTTAACTGTGAACTGATTTTGGAAGTTTCCAAAATAACTGATTAGTCAGTTCAGTCAACTGACTCTCTCGATGAATCGAATCACTTGCACATGGATTGTGCTTCTTCAATCGAATCTGAGCCACTCTTTTTGTTCGATCTCGACCGTCGATTCAAGAGAGATTTCTATAAAAGAGAAATTCTTTTCCCTCACAAAGGATCCTAATTTTTGCTTAATGTTATTATACTGCATTTTTGTATTAGCATTCTTAAGCATTTTTCTCATTTAGCTAATATTGTTGTTTATTTTATTCAAGCATGCAAATCTAATCATTAGAGCACACTTTCAATTTGGGTTTAAAATTGAATATCTCACATTTCAATTGGTGTTCTAAAAGTGAATCATAACTAGCTTAGATTGACAACAATTTGCATTTGCATTTAGATTAATCAATAGTTTACTTTCAGCATATAGATTTAAATCCTTCATTTAGGTCTTCGGTGTAGTCACTGAGCTTGCAATGACCTAAGAGCAAGCTCATACTCCTGCCTTCTAGAAGGTAACAGGTCGACTCTTCCAGACATGCAGTGTGAATGAATCGATATTCACTCCTGTATGCAGCTAAAGAATAATGACCATGTTGAAATGTATGGATAAATTAGAGGCCCACATTTAGCTATCACACTATCCATTGTCACTTATAAAACAATTACCAAAACCCAATCAAAAATATCATCATCTTTGACCAAAATATACCTAATCCTAGTCCAAAACCCACACACATACATCATGAGTTGGTTTAACAAAATGGTTATGCAAGTTGAATCGTCTATATCAAATCATTTTCCTCAAACCATATCTCCAATTGAACCAACATCATTATCATACCTTCATTCTATTATGATACCACACCATTGCAACCAACCTATCAATCATACCAATTCAACTTATCTCTCTCATAGTTTTCCAACCTCCACATATTCAAACCACCACAATACACCTCATGATTCGTAAACTCAATTTAAAATAAAAGCTCTCACTTAACAATATCACCACATATATCCCCTTTAAAAACCTTAAAAAACATAGTTATATCTATACATCCATGACCATGACCAATACACAAGTTTCCTCATAGTACATCTCCCAAGCACCCATGTCTATCAAATCTACCAACACTTATATCTTGCAAAACCTAAAAAACATACCTCAAAGCCAAAACCTCATCCCATAAACTTAAAATAAAAAGCTAATATCCCACAACCAAAATACAAACCTTTTAAAAAACTAAAAGTATTTCTCCCCAAATAATAACCCCTACCAAAAATTTTCTAATATCATTCAAATTAAACCCTCAAGGTTGGAAGATACCAAATTTAGTGAATACCATAGGACCAAAGAACATAAAACTCCTGATTGCACAAATTGAAAATTCTCATCTAGGACCTCATCATTTAGGGTGGCTTAACTATTCAAGATCATCCTAGTGATTCATATCAAGATAATCCTATCAATAATATTCATAGATCAACTTATGCAAAATCCTCCTTCCATGTCTAACAATGAATATCTAAAATAATTTGGCTAAAAAAAATCCTTTTTATCTCCCACCATTCTTGTATCCCCTAAATCTTCAAAAAATCATGTTAACATTATGTGTTCAGTATTGTCATTGATGTCAACCCGATGCTTACATTGATGTCAACCTGATGGGTGCATTTATGTCAACCTGATGAAAAGATGTATGAGTTCAATGTTGTCGATAATGAAAATAAGTGTCTTATACAAATAAGGAGTTATATGAGTTAGAATAGAAGATTAAAAACATATGTTCCGTACTGACAAGAATAATGAAGAATTGTATGATATGTTGATACGGTGCATGTGTTCAATTTTGTACCTAATGTAGTGATGCATGAGAGAAGCGTTCAATGTTGTTATGCCCTTAATTATGGAAAGAGTATTTGAATATTGGTATGCAGTAAAGATACGATGTGAATTCAGTATGTTGTATATCTAGAAGGTGAAAAATAAGGGGAGCTAGTATATTGGGAGAATATTTGCATTGATCCACATTAGAAGTTGATGACTTACAATTTTGGTGTTGTAATTTATGGTCTATGAATGTTTCACTATCCTATTTATATGTGCATAAAAGTCTTGAGGTTAGAGTTTCATTTTTTTATTTGTTGATAGGTAGGCTAGATGTCAGGAATAGTTAGGAAGGTATAAAAAATTATCTACATTTATTTTCATTTTATTCCTAGGTGTTTGGTGTAGTGGAGATATTCCTAACATCTGTGTAGTGTTCCAGTTCATATATCTTATGTTAGTTTTCTCCACAAGTGAGGTTATTATTTTCTATGTGGAATATTGTTGGTTGTGTTGGTCTTTGTACAACACATCATATTGTGGTGATTTGAATTATGAATTATTTCTCCAAATATTATTTGGAGAAAGAGTTAAGAGGTTGATATGGATATTTTCTTGGTCTATTGAGATCTACATTGAGCTATAGGTTGATAGATTTTTCTCTTGAGAATGACTATAGTTGAATTTTTGTGTGAACAATCTTCTATTTTGTTTCCTGGTGTGTTGGGTTCTTTCTCCATGTGGTTGATGTATAGTGCTAGTTGATATTAAAGGTAGTAACTTCTTAAATCTAATGATTTGATTTGACTCACGACAAGAGATTTTTTGTGGCCCGACAAAGACAATGTGAAAGTTTGCTAGAATGATTTGCATTCCTTCACCATCAAGTATTCAGATGTTGTAACTCATTGATATAGATATGATTTTCTCAGGTGATGTTATCTTGTGCCTCCAAAAACATCTTGGAGGTCTTCACCACCTTTTTTGGTTATTCGGATGACATGTATTTATTGCTTTATATTTAACGGTTAACTCAACTGTTCTTGGTCCTTGTGGTGGCATGTATTGATCATGGTGAATATTTTGGATCTAGGGGAATGTGTGTTGACATGGTGTGATGCACACACTTTATTTTCCTTCCAAGTTCTTTGGATATTGTTGATGGGTCTAATGATCTATTTGTTACACACTAAATCCTATTAGGCCGACCTAATGGATATTATTTTATGTTGTGGTGGATATATAAATGAGGTTATCCTTTGGAGAGAGTGTGTGAGTGATGGATGAATGTGTATGAGGTATAGTTAGGTGCAAAGGAGAAAACATGGTAAAATAGAATATATTATCCCTGTCAAAATTTTCCATGGTTCCAAGGTATTACTTCTGGTTTTGCATTATTTTAGGTCTCTAGTCCTTAAACCCTTGGTTCATTTCCATAAAAAACCCTAAAACCATAAATCTCATGACTTTGTTATAAAGAGTTGTTACTTTTTCAAGTCACTTAAGTCATGTGTCTTTTAGGTCATCGGCAGGGCCACTTTATTTTTTTTTATGTCTTAGCGGGGTTCCTTTTAATTTTTCTTAATTCCTAACAAATTTATTTTATTCCAATTAGTCTAAATGCCTCTGCATGCCTTTATTACCTTTTCCTTCTTCCGAGCATGTTTCTTTTGATCCTAAGGTGGGTGCTTTCCCTTAATCTCAAAGATGCAGTTCTTTATTGTTCAAGGCATTGCACTTGAGTGACAAGTGACAATTTATGGGACCTAGATGAGGATAAAGCGTTAAAGATACAATAGTTTCTTTTTGTTCTAGTGGCTGGTGCTTTTCCTTGAAGAAGATATGCATGAAAGATAATTTTCAAGGCATTGCGCCATGTCAACATGTGTCAAGTTATCAGATCAAAGCTAGTCAAACATTCAACGACTTGGCTTGGTAGTTATCTCCTAATCTCGTAATGTTAGAGGCTAAGTCCTTAACATCTGGAGATATAGAGAAAAAGGTAAGACTTGAAGTTTTATGCTGTCACTGAATCTCATAAGGTTGCGGTTAAGTTTTGAAAGATCTAGAGACTCAGCAAGTACCGCCAATGCTATTGTGATCGAAAGGCTATCGCTAGATCTCGTGATTTAAGTTGGGTTAAGTCATATATTCAGTGATTCAGAGATAGCCTTGTCTCTAAATCTTGCAATCTAAATGCAGTCAAGAAAAGTGTTCAAAGATTCAGCGTGGACCATTGATCATGTTTCAAATGTGTGGTTGTCACAGAATCTCAGGATAAACCATGGGTCAAGATAGGCTTTCAGTGATTCAGAGAGAATTTATCTCTAAATATCATGACCAAAATAGAGTTAAGACTTGCATATGGAGATTAAGAGATAAGCCTTGTCATTGAATCTCAAAACAAAACTTGATTTAGGAAAATTTTTCTGAGTTCACACGACAACCGTTGATCGAGACCAAGATGTGCAGTTGTTGCTGGATCACTAGATAAGTCAAAGTTAAGCCAAGAGATTCAGAGATCATGAGATACAAGGCTGAGATGTGACAATATGTGGACACATTTACAAGAGACTTATAAGTTCAGTGGCTATCACTGAATCTCCATATAAAACTAGAGTTAAGACAAGCATTTGGTGACTCAGAGAAAGCCTTGTCTCTGAATCTCAAAATAGAACCATAGTTAATACAAGTATTTTGAGGATAGACAATATAGAAGATTGAAAGTGCTCTAGTCAAAGGTAGGTTTAAAACAGTTCTGACAGGTCAAAAGAAGATCTACGATGGGCACTTTGCCTTGATCACGAGATGAAGTTGATTTAACCATTAAGGCAATGCGCCTGCATGACATGTAGCTTTGATGATGTCATGGTCCCAGTTTTTTCAAAGGAGATTAAAGGTATGATTAGTTTGTGTTGATTAGATGGTGAACGCGAAGCCTTAAAGAAAAGATGATCAAGAAATGGTCTTCAAGGCATTGCAACGTGATGCCACCTGTCCGAATCAGATCTTTGAAGCCTGGGTAACTTAAAGGAAGATCTACGATTTGGTTTTAAGATTGAGAAAATTTTCAATCTGCATTTTTGATGCCATATTTCGTGCCACTTTTAGCTCTTAGAGCTGGATATTCAAATATTTAAATATGTTTCTTAGGGTTTTCAAGTGGTGAACTATGTCGTCTTGTCACAAAGCATTTAATTGAGGAATTTGATCTTATGGGCTTGGTTTGAACAACTATTGGATGTTGTATGGAGGAAATTCTGGTGATTATAAATGTATTTATGTAGAGATTATCTCTTTAGGGTTTTTGATTGAATTTTTAATCATTTTAAAACTTTGTTTTATCCTTCTCTGTCTTTTTCATCAATGAAGTGTCTTTTCAAGAATTGTATAAGTGAAGATCAGATATATTCTTGAGTGTCCTGAGATTTTTGAGAAAGGATAGTTGGATTTTTGGAGTTTTGAAAGGCTAAGTATTCCTAGGGTAATTAATGCAAACCAAACATTCTATTTATTATTCCTTTGACAAAGCTTTGTTCTACAGTTTCACAGGTGGATGGTGTGTAGATCAGATTTTTTGACATACTGAATCAAAGGAATGTTTCAACTTGCCAATGATAGAGCTGCTTGGTTGCTGAGATGAATTAAATTCTTTGTGTCATGTAATGTTTTAAATATTTGAGCCCTAACCCTAAATGATCTGAATCTTGTTGCAGTCCTTGGCCTATAAAATCACTCCTAAGATCATTTAGAAGGGGCTGGAAATTCAGGGAAGTAACATAAGGCATATAATTGTTTACTGTTTCTAGTGAGTATAGCAAATGTATATCTAGAGTATCATTATAGAACATAAAGTTGCAGATATTTTTTATTTGTTGAAGTGGCATATGTTTTGAAGCATTTTGGAATTAAAGATGGATTATTTGTAGTTAATATAATATTTCAGATTCAAGTCTCTCCTTGGTGCTTACCTGTTGAAGTTGTGAATCTTTAGATTCATTGCATGGAATTTGTCTGTATATATGGAATTATTCCATAGTTTTTGTCTAGGATAAAATCAAATAATGCTTTGGATATGCCATAAGTTCTTTGGGTTTGTCTACATAAGGATCTTATAAGAAGTGTTTCATCTGAATTATTTGTATTTATGGTTTTGAGTCCTTGACAATAGTTAGTTTCTCTATACTGTATCTAAACTAAAAACATTTCCCAATGGATAAAGCACTGATCAGTAATTAGTACCTTCTACATTGATACATATGTTATAGGTTTGGATATACTGTGCCCTACTAAAAATATCAAAACCATCTTAGTTCCTTTTGAATTTTTTGGTTGTTGGTTGTGTATCCTGCATGGTAGTGAAGAGTCACTGAATGAGTGGTTACCATTTATTACTTTCTTACTATTTATCTGTTATTAAAATCCAGAGTTGTAAAGAGTTGTGATAGTTGAATATTTATCTGGATTAGGTGTACCCACCTTGGTTTTGTAGATCCAGAAGTGCAAAGGGCAGTCTTATCCCTATAGTTGGTCCAATTACCTTGCATAGATTTCATACTTGGATCTAACCACTCCTAAAATTAGTCTCAAGGTATATTGGTTGCTTTCAAACATAAAAGTTTTAATCACCAAAAAAATGGTGACTCTGCTGGGGAGTTGACCTTTGAAAGAACAAATTTAGTCTTGTTTAGCCCTTAGTTGTAGTCCTTTGCCTTATAAATTTCCTCACTACAGTAATCATATTAGCTAGTGTTGTATTTTCCCAACTTGTTTTGGGTGGCGACTCGAAGAAATCTCTGCAATCAGTGTTGAGTAATATTTATTATTTCATACACATTATATCAATATGAATACTAGATCTAGAGTGAAAGAGCATCCTGAAGTTGAATTGGAAGGTGGACTTCCAACTACTTCTAGGGCTGGTCATCCTAGGAGAGAAAAGAAGAACACAAATAATCTATCTCCAAGAAGATCCAACCAATATAGCCATGAAGGAAATACATCATAATATGAAGAGGCTCCAAACTTGGGATTGGATGCATATGAAGATTATAGTTTTCCTAATGAGAAAGAAGAAGAGGAATTTAACAATACTTCTTCAGATTTTGAAGATTCCTCTTATGATGAAGATGAATATAATAGATACCTCCAAGAGCAGTGGGTCATCATAAACCAAAGAAATAAAGAGGAGAAAAATAAGAAAAATAAGAGAAAATCAGAAATGACAAATTAAGAAAGCAATTGATGAAACAACATGAAACAAATTATACTAAAAAACCTAAGAAGGATGAAAAGAAACCTGCCACCCACCGAAATGCTACTACTCAAAGCCCTAAAGATAAAGGAAAAAATAAGGTGTCAGGCATTGAAATAAATGAACCCAAAAGTCACATAGTTCCATTAGATCAAGTATCTAACGGATACACTGACCTTGAAAGGGTCAGAAGGGAGAATGGGATTATAGACAGAGAGTTAGAAAAAGTAGAATTGGAGGTTGCTCTTTTACAAAAGAAAAAGAAGATTGATTTTCTTAGGAAATATACTCATCCTTCTTATGATGGCATTGAAACCACCTAAATATCAAATGCCAAAGCATCTAATTTCCAAAATGATGATAGATTCCAAAGGAGACTAGTCCATGTAGAAAGGTACAAGAAATTTTCTTTTATTGGTATCCCTGGTTATCCTAATGCATTTCCAAATGATATCAGGGATAAACTCCCTAAATTTACTAGAAATAATGTAATCACATGTGAAGAACATCTAAATAAATTTACACATACCATGGATGATTATGATATTATACATGAAGATGTAGTTATGAAGCTTTTTGTTCCATCTCTAGTTGAGGATGCTAGGGATTGGTTTAATGCATTACCTCATGATTTAGTAGGATCTATGGATGAACTAAAATATCACTTTAAGGATCAATATGGTGATAAGACCAATAAGGGATTATTGGTGAATGAATTTAATAATATTAAGAAAAATTCAAATGAGGGAGTTTGTGAATTCAACACAAGACTCCAAAAGGCTATGCATAGGCTATTTCAAAAAATGAGGCTTGATGAGGAGGTATGTCGTGCTACTTATTTGAATGCTTTTGATTCTAAAATGGGATATCATCTCAGAGATAAGAATCATAGAAGCATTAGTGAAGCCTATAAGAAAATTATAAATATATAAATGAATAGAAGAGTATCAGGGAAAATGGGTAAAAGGGATGATGGGAGACTTACTAGGATCAATCAAAAGAAATAAAAAAATAAAGATTATAGGGCTCCGAATAATAATAGGCCATCCCATAATAGTTATAGTCAACAGCCAAAAATACAAAAATTTCCCTATAATCCCCAATGGAAGGATGTGAAGCCTATTTTATCACAAAAGAAGGACAAAACTAATAATAGGACCCCTAATCCTTTACAAAGGAATTTTGTTAACATGTGTAATGAGGATTATTGGTGTGAAGCTTGTCACTCTCCACACAATCCTAATTATTGTGTTGTTGCTCTGAATGTATATGAGAATAAGGAACAAGGAGAGGAGCACGCTGAGTTCTATGATGCCAATGGTTGTGCCATGACCTACTCATCTTCATGTATTGAAATAGATTCTGATGATGAAATTGAGAATCATGATGTCTCTGGCTCCCAAAGCAAAGTAGAAGGATATGATCAACAAGTTTTTCCTGATGATGAAGAAGAAGAAGTTGATAATATAGGGTGTAATGCTTAGAATAGTAAGAAAAATGGTATTGAGAATACTAAGAAATGGATAAAATTGATTGAAGAATATAAATCTTAGAATGTATTTAATGTTGGCTATGATGTTGAACATGATGTTGACAGTAAAATGAATGAATATCAGGATGATGAGATTGAATCTATACTTGACCATGTTTCTTTTTAGAATGAAGAATTATCTTTCTATCAACATAATAGGATAGTTCACTTGTCTCAATCTAAGTGTGAGGTCCTACCTCGACCATCTTTTTATAGATGATACTTTTATATTATGTTTATCTAGATGATACATTATATTTGATACATTGACTTATTGGAGTAAGATTACATAGCATAGATATCATGTGATGACTCTATTTTTTATGGTGTTTATATATATTTTTATACGCTTATGACTCTTAGATCTTGATGACATGTTTCAACATGTTTCCATTCTATGTTCTGAATTTTCAATTAGATCATGTGACATATAAATGTTGATTATGCATTTGAATTCTGCAAGGGACCTATACTGGTTAATTTTTTATGTTAGATAAGTGATTCAAGGATTTTTGTGATTTATTAGTTATATGTATATGGATGACCTTGTTCTGAAAAGTAATGTATAATTTATGGTTAGATAAATATATTCTAATGTATAATATCATGTATGTATGATTTTTTCCTTGGACTATTGATGCTCTGTTCAAGTGTGCAGGTGAATAAACCATGGATTCAAACTGGGGAAACAAGATTGGGTTAATATTAAAAAAATCCTTGTCAAGCCAAGGTTAACCCTAAAGAGGGAACTAACCTAATTGTAATGTAATATATGTTTAAATGTAATTATGCATGTTTGTAAATTCAATTTCTTCTATTTTTTATAATTTCTATTTAGGCATGTCAATGTTTAAATGTGATGTGATTTGTAGGGCCAATTGGCACATGTATTTGTGAGTTCGCATGCCAATGGGGATTGAGAGGTTAAGTTTTCACCCTAGGTTGTCTTGTAGTGTTCCCATGTGGGGTTACTTGCCTTGGAAACCCAAATCAAGAGTTCCATCATAGAAATTCGTAGGTAAACTCTAAGTGAGTTTTAGAGGGGTTAAAATGAGCCCAAAAGGGTAGTTAGGGTTAAAAATATCTATTCCTATAGTTATACTATCAATTAGGGGTTAATTTGTAATGATTTTAGTGTATTAATCGCATTTATGGCCCTTCTAAAGTATCATTCTTGGTTAGTGGCGAAATTGGGAAGAGGGAAGACCATCTTCTTCTTCAAGATAGTGGGGTCTCTTTCATGCATGGAAATGGATAAGTGTTAGGGAAGAGGAGTCATATCACCTCTCATCTTATTGGGAAGAGGTAAGAGTTGGGTAGGGAGCATTTTTAGGGAGGATGGAGAGGAGAGTTGGGGTTGATTTCCCACTCTCCATTTAGGGAGATCTACTTTACTTTACATTCTTCATGTTTTATGCTTGTGATGTTCATGGGAGTGAATGACCATTCTCACCCTTAAGAGGGAAGAGAGCCATTGTCGGTGAAGGGCTTAGATGGGAAAATCATTGTAGTGTAGAGTCTCTTCTTGGGAAGAAGAGGGATATTTCATGGATGTTATGGGCTCCATGTGCCAATTTCTTGTGATTTTCTCATGGGAGTGATAAGGGTTGATGGATGTGGTATGTGGAGTTTTGGGTTGTAGTAAAAGCCTTGGGAAGACATGTGAAGTTTAGATCAATAATGTAGAATTTAGTTTTGCATTCTCCTACTTGGTTTTTTCCACCTTCACCCCTTAACGAGTCCATTGTGACCCAGTTGTGTAAAATCTTGGGAGGGAGTTTTTTTTTTAGAGATTTTTTGGATGTGTTGTGGATTTATTGAATGTCACCCACCCAGTTCTTTTTTCCCCTAGCTCAAGAGTGGTCTCATAGAGACCTAGGATGGGAGGTGAGCTCCCATGGTTTATTTCAAAACCGTTTTATTTTTAGATTTTGTAGCTATCTCATTTACTTGGAAAGGGATGATACTCAAAGCTTGGAAAGAAGAAAAATATTGTTTACTATTGTATTTTGTAAATGTAAATTTTATATCAAGATATATGGCTGAATTGTTTGTAATAACATATCTTCTATGGTGAAAGAACTCTATTTTAAATATATAAATATTTGTATTGAAAGTTGCTGTTGGTCATTTTCAAAGAGAAGGAAAAGAAATAATTTTAAGTTTATTATGCCATAAATCTTTTGTAAAATCTTCTTATGTAAATTTTGCATAAATTATAATCTTGCTCATGCCTAAGTTCTGCTTTAATTATGTTTTTTTCTCGATTGTTCAAAAGCACATAAATGCATAAAATATGTTTCATTTAAGTAGATTCAAATTATGTTTATTGATTTCATAAAGAGGTGCCTCTGTTCAAATATTAGTTCCAGATTTTAAAAGTGTTAGTCTTTTATAAAGATGTCCTTTAAATTTTGTTTCCTTTTAACATATTAAGCACAAAAATGCATAAAATATGTCTTAATCAAATAGAAATAGCTCTTTTTTCTTTCTTGTTACAAATGCAACATTTCATGTAAAAAAAAATAAAAATATAGAAGATTCTTTTAGTTCCTTTGATATGCATTCAATCATTTAATATTGCAGCAGAAAACCATGATTTAAATGCACATGAATAGATTAGGAATATGTTTCATCTTTTTATTTTGCCATTGTTGTATATGCATAATAGTCTATATATTTACATGTTTATATTTTTTAGATAACTCTATTACATCCTTTTTGTCTGTCATTGCATTACAACATGTATATATAATAAAGATAGTCATATTTATCTCAACCTTTTTATACCATGCAACCTGTTATATCTAGGTAAATAACAACACGTGTGCACACACACACATACACACAATATTTTCAAAATACTACAAAAAAGGGGAAATATAACATAAAAAAATTTAATTTTATTAAAATAAAATTAAAAAAATCCTCAGTAAAGGGAGGGTGGAGAAGTCACCCTCTCCGCGGGCCTTGTTATATGAGTAGTGAGGGGGAGGTGCGAGGCCCTTCCCCCACCACTATGGTGATCACAACCACCACGACCACCACATAGCGGCGATGTAAGCCGCCAACTATGTGGTGTCCGTAGTGGGCACACCACTCCAATGGTGGTGGGGTGTGGGGGAATGAACACTCCCCACTCCCCACTCCCCTCTATGAAACTGTACCCCCGTAGCCTTTACCCTACACGGCCAGGAAAAAAATAGAAACCCACACTACATTTTCCACATTTTTTGCATACTGCGATGAAATCCATGGGGTGGGGGCCGAGTTTGTTTCTCCCCCTACTTAAGTATATCGACCTCCCAGATGCTACTGAATCAGGGTCATAGCATCATACACACACACACACACACACACACACACACACCTTGTGCATATACACATAGATTTGTGTATATGCATGTTTCCATGGCTATGACCTTCAATAGATTAGACCTCCACATCAAAACAACTTAGGGTTAGAAAACTGAGAGATAGAAGAGGAAGAGGGGATAAATGAAAGCTTATTTTTTTGAGTTGATATTTTAGCCCCAACCCTAATTTTGAATTAGGGTTAGGGTTGGGCATTGTGAGAGGTATGACTTTTCTTTAATGTATTATGGAAATTCTTTGTGGGGTCATTTCAAAATTATTTGGTGGAAATTCTTTTTATCTTTAATATATTATTAATAATTTATTTAAATCACCTAAACATCAAATAGAGATTAATTCAATATGTTAGTAATGTTTTAGAATTAAATCGTAGATGTTTTTTAATTAAATAAGACTTCATTAGGTCTTATTAACATAGTCTATGTATAGTAAGTTGAAAATTAAATGGTTAATTTTATTACATAATTAACTTTAAATGTAGAGATAAGAATAAACTAGTGGTAATTTAATAATGCCACTTTAAATTTTAATTAGTAAATTAGTAGAATGCTTTAATATTTTTAATATTGGAACAAGTTAATAAAATTTTTAATGAAGCTTGATGGATAACTTAATTAAAATTTCCTAGTGAAATAGGGTGAAATATTTTAATGGACAATTCTAAGTCGTTAAGTTCATTTTTCAGATATTGGATTAATATAATCCAATAAAAATTGAGAGTTGCATAACCTATTATTAATTAATTTATACCTTGACTTTAATGTAATCTTATTTTATAAAGGTAACATTATTATTTTAATCGAAATAAAGTTTTTTTAACTTAGGATCCGCTGTTAGATTATTAAAACATTAAATTGAGTAGGAGATTTTGGTCAAGAATTTTTATATGCACTTAACTAGGTAGTGTTATTTTTACATGGTCAATACATGTGGCGAGTGTATTGGAGAGTGTAAAAATAATGTTATGATACAATTAGATAACTATAAGATTTAAATGTTGACTTAGTTTTAAACCAACATGTAGAGGTACTTGTGATCTAAGTTTTAGTTTAACTCTAGAAAAATTATGAAATTGAATTCGATCTAACTAGACCCTTGTAAAATCATGGGTTGAGGGATGTTGACTCACGTCATGATTTCCCCTCAACCCTAATATTGACATTTGACCAACTGTCTCTCTTGACCTAAACCCCTTTGTCTTAACTTGTTTACTTATGAAGGCATTTAGTAAGCATGAGATAACTGTCACTTCATCCCTTTAGGTAAACCTTTAAAAAATGGTTGGTGCATTTTTAAATACAAATTTGGGCATGAAATTTTGGTATCAAAGCATGTTTCAAAGCTTGGAACCTTAAACCCATTGTGTTTAACCTTATCAACCTTTAAACTTTGCTTAAATTTTAGGATGCCTCCCATTACTCGGTAGGCTTGCTGATGTGGGAGAGGTCCTGGTTGTGCACATGGCACCATCTCATTATGAGTGAGATGTAGAGGGTGCTAGGGTGGATGGAGGAGAGGAGCAGGAACCTCATCATGTTTCACCACTGAATTTGAATCAGGAAGTACTGAATGCTCTCCAGAATCTTGTAGGGATTCTTATGGATAGGTTACCACTTGGAGACCGGATAGCAGGGCCAGGGGGAGAAACTCGTGAGTAGAGTAGGAGTCCTCCTCTTGAACAAGTCGAGGAGTAGGCAGAGTAGGAGGGTGAATCTATACACATGGAAGATCCACCACTAGGGTATGTACCTCAGGCAGGTAGAGGAGCACCCTAGGATGTGGGGGATTAGATTAAGGATTTGCTTCACCTCAGGCCACCACCTTTTTTTGGAGCCATAGATGGGATTGAGGCTAACGCATGGTTATTGAGTTTAGATAGATGCTTTGGTTTGTGTGCATATGAGAGAAACATGAGAGCTCAACTTTCCATCCAATTGTTGTGAGGGGGAGCCTCAATTTTGTGACAATAAGAAGTGTTCAAGATTAACTTGGTTATTAACATCCTCACTTGGGAATCATTTTTAGAGATATTCAGGGACCCTTACCTCTCAGAGCATTACAAAAAATGTTGTATAGATGAGTTTCATGATCTGCAATAGAGAGGCTTATTTGTTGCATAGTATGAGAGAATATTTCTTGAGCTTCTACCTTATGTAGAGTACATGAAGGATGAGAAGCTCCATGTCAACCGCTTTGTTAAGAGATTGAATGTAGCTATTTCTGGACCGGTGCACATGGAAGCACCAGGAGATCTACGAGAGGTCATAGAGAAGGCTTTGATTGCAAAGGAGGTGCAGGGAAGAGGACAAGATACATGAGATTGGTCATAGAATCAGAACCCCGCACCTTAGAGTAAAGGATATTAGAGACCCCCTTGGAAGGGTAATTAGAGGCACTCATCAGGGAACTTTAGAACCCCATAGCCTCATCCAAAGAAGACTCAATAGAGTTAGAGGACTAGACTGACACAGGGATAGTAGGGCTTTAAACCCAAATAGTGGATGACATAGAGGCCTAGATGAGATCTGAGGTCACAAGTACCATACACACCTCCAAAAAGGACTTAGTAGACCTCTCACAGTGGGTTTAGGGGTTCTAGTAATACAGGAGGATCGTAGTACACCATATCACAGGGCATATAGATGCAGTCCCAAGGGCCATGTTTCACTTGTGGAGCCATAGGGAATTTTTCTAGGGACTATCCCCAGGGAGGTGGTCTGCATTCATCAGCATGTGAGGCCATGGTTGGGGACTTGGGTAAGTCCCATAGAGTCTTTACAGTGGTTGATAACTGCTAGGCTGAGCATCAGGCCATAGTGATTGAGGTAGTAGGTATGATTTGAGGTAGTATCATCACTATCCTTTTTTGATTTAGGAGCTACTGATTCTTTCATTTCCCCATTTGTAGTGGAGCATTGCAGGCAAGTGGTAGCTAGACATGAGGTGAATTGGGAAGTTGAGTTAGCATCAGGTGCTAGGGTTTTAGTTGATTTTGTAGTCAAAGATTGTCAGTAACAAATTGGTGATATGACCTCTATGATTGATCTACATATCACACCTCTTGGTTCTTATGATGTAGTTCTTGGCATGGATTGGCTTTGCTCCCATAACACCAAGATGGATTGTAGACAAAAGAGGGTCTAATGTGTAGATGGTTTAGATTCACCCATGGTCATTTCTAGGGTCCCAATACCCATATATCTCCACATGAACTCTGCCATGCAGCTCAAGCACTACATGCACAAGGGATGTCAGTTATTTTCCATCACCATGAGTGACAGAGAGGAGGAGGAGAAGGGAACCTCCCTTGATGACTTCTCTATATTACAGGAGTATGTAGATGTATTTCCCTTAGAGATACTTGGTATGCCCACACCTAGGGAAGTTGACTTTCATATAGACCTTGTGCTAGGAGTTGTGCCAGTATCTAGAGCCCCTTATAGGATGACTACTCATGAGCTTAATGAGCTCAAGATTCAGTTGGAGGAGCTCTTGGAGAAAGGGAAAATTCACCCTAGTGTTTCACCTTGGGGAGAACCCATCATATTTGTCAAGAAGAAGGATGTATCACTTAGGTTGTGCATGGATTACCATCAAATTAATAAAGAAACCATCAAGAATCAATATCCTCTCCCTAGGATCAATGATTTATTTGATTAGCTTCAGGGTGCCCGAGTATTCTCTAAGATAGATCTAAAATCTGGATACCATCACTTGCGAATTATGGAGAGTGACATCCACAAGACAACTTTCTGCATGAGGTTTGGTTACTATGAGTTTACCATGGTTGTATTTGGCCTCATGAATGCTCCAGGCATATTTATGAGTCTTATGAATGGAGTATTGTGTACTTTATTAGAAAAATTTGTAATTGTGTTCCTAGATGACATATTGATATACTCTCATAATGAGGAGGAGCATAAGGATCACCTAAGATAGGTTTTATAGTGCTTGAGAGATAAATAGTTATATGGTAGTTTGTCAAAGTGTGCTTTGTTTAGGTCAAAGGTCAACTACCTTGGCCAAATTATATCAGGTGATGGGATCGCAGTTGACCCATCAAAGATTAGAGCTATCATGGATTGGATGATACCTACTACTATGACTAAGGTCAGGGTCTTCATGGGGTTAGGAGACTACTACAACCAATTTGTTGAGGGCTTCTCTAGAGTAGCACACCCTATTGCATCCCTTCAGAGAAAGGGAAAGAGGTTTGAATGGACAAAGAAGTGCAAGAGATATTTTTATGAGGTCAAGAGAGCCCTTACTAGTGCACCTATCCTAGCTTTGTACGATCCTTCAATAGACTTTATGGTATGCACAAATGCATCATTAGATGGACTTGGAGCAGTCCTTATGTAGGATGGATGAGCCATTGCCTATGAGTCTAGGAAAATCAAGAATCACGATCTTAATTATCCTACCCATGACCTTGAGTTAGCTGCAGTGGTTCATGCATTAGTGAGGTGGTGAAACTTTCTTTTGGGGCACCATTTTGAGCTCCATTCAGATCACCAGAGCCTCCAGTACATTTTCACCCAACCTAATCTTAATGCCCAACAGAGGAGGTGGATGGAGTTCCTTTATGAGTATGATTTTTATGTCCACTACATCAAGGGGAAGGAGAATGTTGTAGTAGATTACTTGAGTAGGATGAGACATACACTCTCCTCCATGACTACTAGTATTGATTCAAGGGATTGCATAATTCAGCACTTGCTTGAGGATGAGTTATATTTAGAGTATGTTAAGTTGGATCGAGTTTAGAGGCCCCTTAAGGGGAAATTTGACAGATATTCCTTAGAATCTGATGGACTTCTTCATCATAGGGGCCACATATACATCCCTACACCCAATGGGTTGTGTGACTTTATTATACTTGAGGATCATAAAGCACTATATGCAGCACACCCCGGAGTCAAGAAGTTGCATGTAGATCTAAGGAAACTCTATCATTGGCCATGTATGAGGTTGTACATTGCTATTATTGTGGCCAGATGTTTAGAGTGTTAGAGAGTTAAGGCAGAGCACAACCATCTAGGTGGACTTCTTTAACCACATGAGGTACCTATGTGGAAGTGGGACACCATTTCCATGGAATTTATTATTGGTCTAACTATGTCTTCTCACTGCCATGATGCCATCATGTTGATAGTGGATAGGTTGACCAAAGTTTCCCACTTCTCACCCATATGTACCACATTCATAACACTTGTAGTAGCACATGTATTCTTGCAAGACATTTTTAGGATCCATAGCATTCCTCATAAGCTCATATCAGATCATGATTCTCTCTTTACCCCTTCATTTTGGAGAGATTTACATACAACATTGGGCATCGAGCTCAATTTTAGTACAACCTATCACCTTGAGACAAATGAGAAGACTGAGAGAGTTAATTAGGTTTTGGAGGATATGTTGCGGATGTATGTTATGGATTACCAATCTAGATGGGAGGAGTACCTTCACTTAGTAGAGTTTTCCTACAGTAATGGGCATCACACATCCTTGGTTATGCCTCCTTATCAAGCCTTGTATGGAAGGCCATGTATGACACCATTGAGTTGGGAGAGAATTGAGGATAGGGTTTCAGTTGGGCCAAAGTTGGTCAGGGACATGGAGCAACAAGTTGTTTTTATCATGCAACATCTTAGAGAGGCTCAGGATAGACAAAATAAATATGCAGACATGAAGAGGGTTGATAGACTCTACATGGTTGGAGATAGTTTTTTTATGAGAGTGCATCCACATAAGAGTCAATCCATTTCAGAAAAGGATCTAAGATTGCACCTCGATTCGTAGGACCTTTTGAGATTTTGGAGAGGATAGGACCAGTTGCCTATTGTCTAGCTCTACCACCTAACCTATCGCGCATCCACAATGTGTTTGATGTATCTATTTTGTATAAATATATTTTTGATGAGTATCACATTATTGATTGGGATGCCTTATAGGTGGAGTCGGATGGGCAGTTGGCTTTGGAGCCCTTTGGCATACTAGCTCGGCAGACATTGGCCCTTCGAGGCTGAGAGCTTGACCAGGATAGGGTCCAGTGGGATTGTTACGATGAGGTCACAACCTCATGGGAAGATACAACACGCATGAGACATGAGTACCCCCACCTCTTTGATGAACTCCAGGAGGAAGTTCATGCCTAGAGGGGGAGGATGTGAGTGTAGACGTCTAAAATCATCCTTATATTAATTTAATTAATATTTCCTTAGCATTATAATTAATTTTAATGAATTAATTATATTTGTTATGTTCTTCTATTTATTTAATTAAATATAATTCACTTTCCTTAGTATTTAAATTTAATTTAAATACTATCTCCTTTGATGTATTAAATTTTATTTAAATACATTCCCCTTCATTTGTCCCCTTTAAACAAATTTTTAATTTATTTATTCCTTCACATGACTTAAATTCTACTAAACTATAATTAATCTAAATTTTAAATTTGAATTAAGCTAATTTGAACCTAGATCCTACCCTACCTCACATCACTCTCACCAAATAGACCTACTTACTAATTAACTAAGGTTAATTAGGATAATTTCTTGATTCCTACAACAATTAGTCCTAATTATTTGCTCACACATGTGTGAGCAAATTTTCAAAAATCACCTTTTCCAAATAATCCTTATTTGGTGCTAACAAGATTTCTTACACCCATTATGACACCTTCTTACACCTTCTAAAAGTGTTTCATTGGCCTAAATCTCATACACCTCTTACAAGATCCTTCACATGTGTACTTTAAGTACACTTTGACCCATCACATCCAAAGTTTCTCACACGTGTGAGAAAAGTGGGCCTCTTGCATGGCTTATGTGTCCCTCATGTGGCACCTATGTGGATGCAACATGAGCTCCACCTCATCCAAGCCCTCTCTCTCGTCCAAAAAATATATAAATAGAGACCATTGTCAAGAGAAAATCATCTCCCTTTTATGCATTGTTATCTTGTTAAAATAGCTCTAGAATTTTATTAGTTCATGTTTTTCAATCTTAGTTCATAGTTGAATCTAGAAATCACATGTTAGGATAATGGAAAATGAATCTAGTTCTATCATCTCATGCAAATCATTCTAGTTTAGTCATTTACATTTGCATTTTATCAATGGTGAAAAGCTTGAGACAAGTTCCTCATACTTGTTCTTGAGTTCTTCACTCTCTTAGCTTGCATATTTATCATAGTGGGATTAAGTTATTGTGTTGGGAGAGCACACCCACAATAATCTCTAAGAGAAAATAAAAAAGGCTTGGGTTGTTTGGCTCATCAAAGGTTGTGGTGAAAGGTTCTTATTTTAGATTTCACTTATAATATGCTAACATGTTGAATGTTGTTTCTAATGGTTAACCTTAATGTTTGCATTTTTTAGTGTTGTTCATAGAAGGTATATTTTTATCACATACATTTTGGCACGCCCAGTGGGACCCACGTCCCTTAAATTCTAACATTTTTATGTAGATTTCACATTTTTTCCATGGTTTTGGAAATTTTCACGCAGACCTGTCTCTGCTCTAGAGTCGCCATCTTCATAGATCACCATCTACGCTTCTCGGTCATCTGTGCACATAAACCGCTGTCTCTGCCTGCTGAAAAATAGACTTTAGTAACATGGTTTAAAATTGTTTTATCAAGTTTTGAGTATTTTAACTCTCTGGTTTTTGATAGTAAGACACTTTTTAAGAGTTAAATGCTATTTAAATTGGTAAAAAATCTGATATTTATGTGTATTAGGTCAGTTTATAGCAGAATCTAACCGTGCTTTTTATTTGGCCATTTGTGTAGGTAAATCACCGTATCCACAGATCACCATCTGTGAAGATCACCAATTGCATAGATCGTCATCTGCGTATATCACCGTTTGCACTATTTTATGTGGTTAACGTCTTTTTTATAGCATTCCACATTTTAAGGACCAGAAAAATACTAACGGTTTCGTGCAGGTTCCCTAGAGGTTTTAACAAATTATTTGGAATGAACTTGTATGGTTAAACATTTGTCTTGGAATTTATGTTGCTTAAAGAAAATGAACCTCACCCAATCTTGAATGTTAAGGGAATGAACTTCATCACTCTTGAATGACTTAAAGTGAATCAACACACCTTTACAAGCTTTCCTTTTTGCTGTGTGGGAAAAGAATTGAACATGTATGTTTAATCACACTATTGCGTGTTTTGCTTAGGTAGAAAACACATAGTTTTACTTTAACTAGGTTCAATTTGGAATGAACTCTTTTTGGTGTGTTTGAAGAAGTGTTTTTTAACACTTCTTTCAAGATATTTGTCATTAGATTAAATCTCTTAATCTAAGTGACACTATGATTAAGTTATAGCCGTATCCTCTCCCCTCGCCTTCTTGGAACTTGGGTGAAGAGAAAGTTTAGCTTAATCAAGCTTCTAGAGAGGCTTGTCTAAAGGGTGTGCTTCCCCTTTATAGGAAAACCTCAAACCGGTAACCCTTTGGCCAGTATAGAAATAAAGTGTGACCCAATGGTCGTCTGTATCCCTTCAAGCTCAGGCAGGTTGTGTTCAATGGTAGTCCATACTGAGTGAATATCCTCAGCATATTGGTATGGTTGAACTAGAGACTTAAGTGTCTCATGCCGTACAAACTGATTGCGGGGACGTTACAAATCTTATTAGGAACTATAACTTAGTAGCCTACCTGATTCACCTCCAAACAGTGATTTATTATAGTGCAAGGTGAGGAAAGATTCTCCCACCAAGATTCCCATCATACGTGTCCCAGGGTATTGTGTTGCAAAAGAGATCTTCGTAGCACGACAATAATACCTAGCAAAAGGAAAAAACATGGGCGCCCTTCCGGGGTTGACACTACTATGTGAGCTAAAGGACTACCAAGAAATGAACCTATAAAATTTCATGTGAAGCCAATTTCCTAAGGTAGGTACTATTTGCACTGTCTTTGTTGTGATAAACCAAGTAAAAACATAAGTGGCTTGAAAGAGTCAATTGAACATACACAAATGAGATCTTGCAATTTGAATCAAAGTTCTCCAAAGTCACATTTTCTTGTATCCCTCAAGGTTGCTTTGTCCATTGTTGGATTATTTTAAGATGTGTGTCTGTTATTTTTCTGGTTTGAGTGTGCTGAAATTGGTTCTTTCCATCGAACATTTTTTTCCAAAATCAGATTAAAGATCAAAAACTGCCCAAAATTTCAACACACTATCTTAGCAACAGTCAGCCATCTCCCCTTTGGATCCACCGTCTGTGTAGATTACCATCTGTGCAGATCGCTGTCTACGTAGATTGTTGGCTATGTCTGAGACTGCCATCTCTTCTTGAAAATAGTAAGCTTCCAAATCTATTGAGACATCCAAATTTTGGTTTTTTGTAGGACCCTAGAATCATTTTCCCTAGATCATTTAGTCATTCAGCCAAAATCAAAATTTTCACATGACATGACCAGTTTCAAGAAACATAAGAAGGTTAAGCTTCCAAAACCTCCACTCTATAGAGAGCAGAAGGAAACCACTCGCAAATCTAAGGAATATAAACATATTACCACATCTATCAAACAAGAGATTGAATATCATGAGAAAGTTGATAAAATTCTTTACAACAACAAGATCTGCAACTTCATGGCCAAATATTCTATCAATAGTGCTTTCGTCGCCTTTGAGCAATATGATTAGATAACTTCTTGCTTCTAGGATCATTCTTCCATTCTTCTATCATCATTCTTCCTTCTCTTGGAGAATTAGATCAAATCATAAAATTAAATCAATCCTTTTAGGTTGAAAGACCTTAATCAAAGTATTACAAACCTTCATCCTCAAACAAACACAACATTTCTTGTAGACCATCAGTCCATCTCAAGTAATTTTAATCCCTCAGCAATGTCACATTTTTCTTGAGATCACAAGTCCATCTTCAAGTAGAACATGTGTTGCTTCAAATCCTTTTGTGTTGGTATCATCACAAGGTTTTGTTCCAAAAACCTTTAAATCAATCAATCAATCCTCAATCCAATCAATCAATCTTTAATCAAACATCAATCAATCCAATCCAATCAAATCCAAAATCAAGATCTTTGCTCCATTTCATTTCTTACACCTTGTCTTCTATTCTACTAAATCCACCATTGTATGGTAGTCAATCGATCCCAAGCTAGAAACATGAGGCGTGCAACATTAAACACTATTACCCATGAGGAGAATCCTTTTTCCACTCAATATTTTCAAGGAACTAGAGTACAAGTTGAGGAAGTTCCCGAAGAAACTGAGCTAGTGGACCAAGAGGAAATAACCACCCAAGTGATGGAATTCCTTAGTGATCCATACAACTTAGAAATGGCTGAGAAGGCCATTATGCACAACAGTGCTGAAATATTCTTAAATCTTGTTCATAATGGTGTCACGGTGCCTACTGACTTTGATGAAACACTCCTTACTCAAAATGTCACCAAAGCTGCCACTACCACTACTGAAGCCATGACTTCTACTTTAAATGATACATCATCATGTGACATCGATAAAGGACCTATTAGCAAACCTTCGACATTAGTACTTACATCAGCACCTATGTTAACAACTGCATCAATACCCCAATTGACACCAGAACAAATTCAACAAATCATAAGTGCTTTACCAAACAATACTACACATAAAAACACTTAAACAATGACTACTCAAGGATCAAGCGCTAATGTCAATGACATAGGGTAGATTTCCATGCCCTTGCCTACATCTCTATTTTAAACAATAGGGGTGAAAACATCTGCAACCAATACATCCTGAGCCTATCAATATATACCTCCTCCCACTATTGGTATGACCTCCATGAGATTTTCAGCTGCACAAATTGGAGGAGGCAGAGGCTATGTACCACCATTTATCACACAGAGTACTCTAGATTTCACCCAATAATTCAATGAGCTCAAAAGCATTGTACAAGTCTTACAAAATGGGGGCAAGAAGGAGTTTTATTTTGAAGAGATTTGTCCCTTCCCATTTGACAAGTCTATCACAATGCAACCATTCCCACCAAACTTTGAGATGTCCAAATTTGAGAAATACAAAGGTGAAACATGTCCTCTACAACATCTCAAAGAGTCTTACATTACATGTCAAGAAGTTGCCTATAATGAGAATTACTTAAAAAGACTCTTCACTAGGATTCTTGGAGGTGCAACTTTGGAATGGTTCATGGCCCTTCCTTATGGGCCAATCTCTACTTTCTTTGTTCTTGCAGAGAAATTTGTTAGACAATATTTGTATAACATTGAACATCAAGAAACACTCAGCGATTTGTGCAATACTTAATAAAAGAATGGAAAAACTTTTGCTAGTTTCTTACAACGATGGAGACATATTACAAATCGCATGCCATAGAAAATACCTGATAGTCACTTAATTGAAATTTTCACAAAGAATTTGATCTGTGAGATGTCTTTCCAAATGAAAATGGCTTAACCTGACTCCTTTGAATCCCTTGTCAAGAAGGGAAAAGACATTGAAGATGGCCTTTTGCAAAGAGGTAGCATCAAACATTATACTCCCTCCAATAATGATAAACCAAAATTTTGGAGTAAAAACAAAGGAGTTGTTAATGATGGAGTGAATGATGCCAAGCATGTTCAAACTTTCCAAGCATCCAACAATAACAATAAAAAAAATCGCAACGCCAATCAGAACCAAAATCAGAATCACAACAACAATCAAAATCAGAATCAAAATCAGAACAATCAGAACAATTAGAATCAGAACAACACTCAACAACCGCGCAATCACTCATTCCTATTTCTTCACAACAATTACAAAAAAAATAAAAACAACAACAATAATAACGATAATCAACAATGATGATAATTCACAGCTTTGGAAGAACCTCTAGATGTGATCTTTAAACAACTTGTGGATCAAGGAATGATAATCTATCCAAATACTCAGCCTTTCGATGAGAACCAACCTAAACCTATTTGGTATAGAGATAATGAATATTGTGATTATCATCGCATCGAGGGACATGATACCAAGAAATGCATGAAGCTTAGACACTTTGTGCAAGATCTCATTGAGGATGGGAAAATTGAAGTTGAAGGTCAGAATGCATCCTCATCAAATGCGAAACTTAAAGTCTACAATCAGCCCTTCCTACCTCACAATCAAAACAATGCATCCAACGCAATCCCATATGATTACTCTACCAATACTATCATAGGCCATGATCAAACATGTGGGAGTCTAAATGAAAATGACATCTTTGGGTTTGATTCTCTTTGTGGCTGCATTGAAGAAGCTAACATGCATGTTAACACCATAATCCTCAAAGCTGCTGATTGTAATGCTACCACACACAAGCCCAAAGTCACTATCTAAGCTGCTAATAAACCTTCTACATCTGCAAATTTGCTAGCTACACCATCTACCACTGCTTGACCTTCCTTATGCTATGACCTTTTGGCTCAGTTAGGGAAGACACCTACACAGATATCCATTCTTGAGATCTTGAAAACCTCGCCAATTCATAGAGAAATCCTTGATAAATCTCTAAATAAATCTCGTGTCCCTGAGAACATCAACTCTACACAATTCCAAGCTATGATAGGGAACTTATCCACACAAGAACATCTTTTCTTTACCAATAAGGACTTTCATGGTCCTGACCTGCATCATAATAAATCCCTCAACATAGAAGGCAAAATCCAATCCACAAGAATAAAATGAATCCTTATAGATGGTGGATTTGGCTTGAATTTGTGCACGTTGAAATTGATTCATAATATTAGTCTTTCTAAGGGTCTCATTGATATAGAAAAACAAATCACAATAATGGCCTATGATGATCGAGAGTGAGAAAGCAAGGGTATGATCACACTACCCTTACAAGTGGTCCCGACCTTGATTGAAACTGTTTTCCATGTGCTGGATCTAGATCTACCTTATAATATCCTGCTAGGATGACCATTGATACACGCTATCAAAGGTGTACCCTCTACTTATCATCAATGTCTATAGTTCCCACATCACAGTAGAGAAATTACAATTCCTAGAGATCCTAAGCCCTTTCAATACTACAAAAGACTGGAAGGCAAACAATCAAACTATTGTCCATTGAATGAGTTTGGCCAATATTCTAATCAGGAAACCCCTATTTCAAACACTCCATTAGTTCTAGAAAAGACATTAGAAACACTAGCTAAGCAATCCAAAGGAAAGGAAAAAGTTACTGAAGATAAGGTTATTGAAGACAAACCCTCCTCATCTGAAGCAAAGACCACTTTTACAGATCAAGGCATGGGAGAGTATAAATTTGAAAGTGCTCTATGTATTGGGAAACTCCCTTTGTCTCCAAAGTCTTATGGAAGACCATCACCATTACTCCCTTCTAAAGACAAAGTGCTTATGTGTTGTAAGACAACCACTTTTGAACATTGGGGGTCCCTATCAGATGAACACATGGAATACAATTTCCTTGATTGGCTCTATAGTGATGAAGGAGAAAGACCTGTAACTTCCCCAAAGGAAAGTATCCTAAGGTTACTCCCATTGTCAAAAGCATGGGATATCATGGTACTAGCCTTGGAGCTAATGAAACAGGTAAGAAGAAGATCATAACAACCAATGGATATCCTAAAGGACATGGATTGGGTTCTATAGAGACCAAGACTAACTTCGCTAAGGATTACTGTTTAGCTATCTCAGATTCAGACACTGAGGAAGAGTTCTTCAAAATTCCTTTCCACTATGTTGAAGATGAACCAAACAAAAATCACCATGTCTTCACTATCACCCAAGCTGACCTTTCATCCCCTCGTCTACCCCTCACAAACCTTGAATTAATTGACTGGGATCAGCAAGACTCATCACCAGCTTTGGATGTTTGTGATTCAGATGAGGCAGTTTTAGCCCTCTTTGGACTTAAGAATCTCTGAGAGTATGAAAATTAGATACACTACAGTGAACAAGCCTACTTTGGTAGCCAAGTCAACTCTCTCATTCAAAAAAAAGAAAAAGAAAAAGAAAAAAAGAAAATACATCCTCTGGTGGAAACCTCTCTCAGGCACCTTTGGATGAAGAAAAAGATAAAATAAAGGATGCTCCCTCTAGTGAAAACCTTTCTGAGGTGCTAGAGGAGGGAGAGGCTGACTTGTCATTTATATCATTAGAACCAGAAGTGTCCTCTATGATTATTGAAGACAATATTCCAATCAATCTGGGCATAGAAACAGATCCACACATCACCTACATTGTAGTTTCTCTCAGTGATCAGGAAAAGAAAGACATGACAATGTTCTTGCATAAACATAAATAAACTTTGCCTGGACTTACAAAGACATGCCTGAGCTAGATATAGATCTTGTCATGCATCATCTTGTTGTAGATCCAAGTGTAAAAACTGTTAAGCAAAAACTTCACAAGATGCATCTGCAAGTCGCACTGGTAGTCAAAGTAGGGCTTCAGAAAATGTTGGATGCTGAAGTAATCAGACCAATCGATTATCTTGAATGGGTTTCTAATATTGTACCAGTAGGCAAGCCTATTGGGGGCATTCACATCTGCACTAATTTCAGACATCTAAACCTTGCATGTCCCAAGGATGATTTTCCACTCCCAAATATTGACATTATAGTGGATTTGACTGTCGAACATGAAATGTTTTCACTTATGGATGGCTTCTTAGGTTACAATCATATCAGGATATCACTAGAAGACTAGCACAAAACCACATTCACTATATCTTGGGGCACCTTCTGTTATCAGGTGATGCCCTTTGGCCTTAATAATGCAGGAGCCACTTATCAATGAGCAATGACTACCATCTTTCATGACCTTTTACATGTCATCATGGAAGATTATGTGGATGATATTTTAGGTAAATCCAAGACAAAGGAGTCTCATATTCCTATCCTTACTACCATTTTTGAGCAATTGGAGAAGTATAATCTTAGGTTAAATCCTAAGAATTGTGTCTTTGGAGTACAATCTGGTAAGCTGCTAGGATACATTGTGTCACGACGTGGAATAGAAGTTGATCCAAAGAAAGTGAAAGCAATCCTAGAGATTCCACCACCCAAAATATTGAAGCAATTATGTAGTTTGCAAGGAAAACTACAATCAATCAAAATATTCATGTCACAACTAGAAGATAAGGTGCATCCATTCTCTCATCTCCTATGTAAGAATATCAAGTTTCAATGGGATTTCTTATATCCAAATGTATTTGAGAAACTAAAAGGCTATCTGGCTAATCCACCTATGTTGGTACCACTTGTTGTTGGCTGTCCTATGATTTTGTACATATCTTCTATAGAGGTCACATTGGGAGCCCTCCTGGCATAATTAGATGATATCATCAAAGAGCGAGCAATTTACTATCTTAGTAGGAATCTCATTGGTTATGAGTTGAATTATTCTCTAATTGAGAAGGCATGTTTGGTTGTTGTTTTCTATACATAGAAACTACGACATTATATGCCCAATCATAAGATTCATCTTGTTGCCAAAATTAATCCACTCAAATATCTCTTGGCACGTGCTGCTCTTACTGATCATACAGTGAAATAGGTCATGATCCTTAGTGATTTTGAAATTATTTATGTGGATCGCAAAGATATCAAAGGATAAGTAATAGTAGATCAGTTAGCTGAAGCACCTGTTGACAATAAGCATACTTTGATCATAGATTTTCTAGATGAATCAGTCCTCAATCTTTCCCTGAGTACCCCATGGAAGCTTTATTTTGATGGATCCTCACTCAGAAAGGATCGGGGGTAGGAATCTTGTTTGTTACACAGAAAGGGAATCTCATCCCTAAATCTTATAAGTTACAGTTTCCTTGTACCAAAAACATTGCAGAATATGAAGCCCTTGTACTTGGACTCCAGCAGGCCATACAATGGAAGATTCTCAATTTATTGGTGCTTGGTGATTCACAATTGGTTATCAAACAAGTTATGAATGAATATCAAACAAAGGATGACAAGTTGCTTCCCTACCACCATACAGTTAAAGATCTTAAAATACATTTCACTGAGCTAATTTTCCAACAAATCCCTCGCACAAACAACAAAGTAGTAGATGCCATGGAAACTATTGGGTCTTTGATCACCATACTAGAACATAGCACATGATGTGAGTTTCTTGTCGAGAATCTTACAGTCCCTACTTGTGACAAACCAAATTCTGAAATGGTGTGTGAAATTTCTGATCCCAACTCCCCATGGTACCAAGAAGTCTATTCCTACCTTCGTGATGGACATAACCCACTTACCTTAACCCCCAATCAATGAAAATCCTTCATTCACCACACTTCCTGATACACAATCCTTGGTGATACCCTTTTCTGAAAGAATTTTGATGGAACTCTTTTAAGGTGTCTGAATTCTGATGAAGCACAAACATCCTTGGAGGAGGTACATCAAAGAATATGTGGGGCTCATTCTAGTAGACTTACTTTGGCTAAGAAGTTTTTACGCACTACATATTACTGGTCTACTATGGAACAAGATGCCTACAACTATGTGAAGAAGTGTGTGCCTTGTCAGTAGCACGATGATTTGATACATGCTCCATCCCAATCCCTTCAGCCCACCATCACCCCTTGACCTTTTTCACACTGGGGTCTTGACCTCGTTGGCCAAATTTTTCCTAATTCTTCCAATAGCCATAAATACATCCTTGCTACTACTGAGTACTTTACCAAGTGGGTCAAAGCTGTTCCTCTCACCTACACTACTGGAAAATAGATTTTGAAGTTCATTTTGAACTATCTTATCTGTCGCTATGGCATTCCTCAGGAAATTGTTACTGATAATGAAGGACCTTTTAAGAATAAGGATTTCATAGAGATATGTAGAAAATTCAACATTACCCACCATACCTCTTCCAAGTATTTTCCCCAAAGCAACGGTCAAGTTGAGGCTACGAATAAAACCATCCTCATAATCCTCAAGAAAATAGTCGATGAAGCTGGCCGCAATTGACACCTTCACCTCAATCCTTCCCTTTGGGCCTACTACACCTCCATTCTAACCCCCATTAGAGCCACCCCCTTTGCCCTTTTTTATGGTACTAAGGATATTCTACCCATAAAAATTGAGCTCCCTTCCCTCATAATTTCTCTCAAGAATCTATTGTCCAAAGAAGAATATAGAGTTGCCCACTTGCAAGAGCTAGAACTCCTTGATGAGAGATGCCTCAATTCCCTAGACCACCTCCATGTGTATCAAAATTTCCTTCACCTTCAGTTCAACAAAAAGATCAAGCCTCGTCAGTTTAAGGTTGGTGATCTTGTCCTGCAGCACAATATGAAGAACCTCCAAAACTGTGAAAAGAAAGGAAAGTTTGAACCTAATTGGTTGGGGCCCTTCATCGTCACAATAAAGTATGGTTTTGGTGCTTATCAAATTGCATCATCAGAGGGAGATCCTATCCCTAATCCTATAAATATTGTACATCTCAAGAACTTCTATGCTTGATATGTCAATAGTCCATTGTACAGTAAAAATTTTCAAAAATCCAAAAAAATTAGAAAAGAAGAAAATCCAAAAACATTCAAACAAAAAGTAAAAGCAAAAAAATCAAAATATAAAAAAAGCATAAAAAATATAAAAGCTTGAAAAAATATCAAAAAAAAGAAAAAGAGAAAGAGAAATAAATCTGTCCATTTGTGAAAACTACTTTGGTGGCGCAATGGATAAGTACCATGGTGAAAAACTATTTTAGGCACCATGTGTAATCAGATCCACCATCTGTTTCCACATTTTTCCAAGCATCCTACATCGCCTTCCATAATAAAAGTCACTACCCATATCTATGTAGGTAGTTTCTTGACCATTTTCCACCTCTGCAATAAAAATTCTCGCACGACTGAGCTTACCATATTGATACTGAACTTTGTTCTAGACACAGTGATCTTAAACATTTCCAACAAATCAGTAGATAGATTGAATTTTATAATGATCATTCTATTCACAAGCAATTGCCAGTGAATTCCCATTTTTGTCAATCAATCTTTGGCCCATTAGGATGCATCCTTTCGGTGTCGGCTATTCTATCAATTCTCACATCAAAATTGTTCATGGAAAGAACTTTTGGACTAAATGACCCCTTGGTTAGGATGCCTTTTTTTGATTTTATCTTGTGTTTTACTATGTCCTTATCATGACGGCCTTGATCTTTTATATCTTGGTTCATTATGGTGAGTATATAGTGAAATATGTGTCATTTGTGGTATGATATGCTTGTCATAGTTTGTTAGTGCATTTATGTTTTGATATTTAGTTATGAATATGTATGCCTCACTAGGGGAAAGATTCATGCATCTCAAATCCCTAAAAAGATATGGATGCATTGCGTCTCCTCATGAGTAACATTGCATAGATCTCATCATACCTGATATCTTGCATTCTTGTTCCTAACAACCTATTTGTCTGAGAGTCTATTCCATGCAAAGGAACCATGTCACTTGTGTTTTCTATCACATGGTTCATGATTCCTTTTGCAATATCAAACTAGGGTGTGCTCTCCAACATTAACATGGTATCAATCCCACTATCATCATGTAGTTAAGATTTAATTGTAGTTAGGTCATATTGCACTTTGATTTTTCTCTTGGCAAAGTTCTATTTATTCCCCCTATCCAGTCACCTAAGTGATTTTATTAGACCTATTTGATAGACAAAAAAATAGTGTCCTCATATGTCTCATATTGCATTCATTAATTAGGTTACTTTTATTATTCATTAAGTCCATTCATTAATCATTATTCATTACAGTTGCATTGTTACTCAATTCATTAATTATTACTCATTAAGGTTGCATTTAGTTCCATTACTTATTATAGTTGCATATAGTTACATTTCATTCATTATCCATTCATCATTATAGTTGCATGTAGTTACATTTCATTCATTATCCATTCATTATTTAGTTGCATTGTTAAAATCCTTAACATCATTTTCAAGATTCATTTTAGGATTTATTACACCAATCACATATTCATTTACATTTATTAACCATCACATTACATCAATACATGTCAAAATACATCCATCTATAAACATTAACACATCACTCACACACACACACACACACACACACACACACACACACACACACACACACACACACATCCCATCCTTGCATCACAAATAAGTTAGTATACTCATATACATCCATCCTGCATGTCAGTCATAAACATCATATAAAATTATAATGCATCTATACATCCTACATAAACATCACATAACATCATAAATAAAGTCCATAAGGTCCAAATAGTCTACAAATTCCATATATCAAAATTTTAGTCGTACATAAGGTATCACATAAATCATACAAAATGTGTATCAAAAATGGCCTGAGAAGAATCACGGTGGTGGCTTTGATGGCCCTGCACTACTGCCTAGACATGGTGGTAACCCCACCGATCCCTGTGAAGCTTTCTCTGTGATCTTTGTCTATGCTCTCTTTGAGTAAGGAGGTTGTCATAACCCCTCTAGCAGTGCACCGTAATAGAGACCCATATAATATGTGACCTCTCGTCCCCTCTAACCAGCCTCTCTATGTGCTGAAAATGCATTTGCCATCATCTATCCTACACCGGCAGCCTTACCTACCTGATGATCTATCTCTCGATCTTCTCTGTATTCCTCTAAATGTCTCTGTGCTAAGTCTCTCTCTTCTATCAGAGCTACTATCTATGCCAACATAGCTGCCAGCTCCTCTGCATCTCCATGCTCCTCTATAATAGAAAAATCTCTGCTATCTACCCGAGCCTATAGAAAATCTAGTGCTCTCTACACACTATATCCCTGAGCAGTCTCCACTACTAGCTCCCCTTGTATCTTAGCTAGCTCTATCTATAAGATGCTAGATGTAGCCTACGCTATAGCTAGTAATCCATGTAGCCTCTAGATCTCTACTTGCGTGCTCACCTCAGTTGCCTGAGATATCGCTAGAAAGCCATGTACCCTGCCTAACTCAGTCCAAAGACTGTCTCGCTCTGCTACCACAGTATCATGGATATCCTGGGCTATATGCCTAGCTAGTGATACCTGTCTTTGTGGCCCTTATGGCCCCTATGGCTACTCAGGTGGTCCCTGCTATCCCTGTCCCTATCCCCAATCCTATCCTTGTGCACATGGGACTATCAGAGGTTGTCTACCCGCTGGTATCTCTACCTTCCCTCTCCATATCTATGCTACCACCCTAGGTTGGACTCTCCTTCCCCCCAACCCCTCCTCCATCCTCATCCTCATCATCATCATCAGCCTGACCTCCTCCATCCCCTCCATCTCTTGACTACTAATCCTCTTATACTATCCTTGACACTGTCAACCTAATCAACCTGTGTGTTACCCACCACTACGCATATGCTAGTACCACTCTAACATCCTGTAAAGACTCTTGATCCCCCCACCCATGGAACCTCTATCATCCCCATAAAAGATGCTTGTGCTATATGTGGATCTACCCACATCCCCTAGATACTCCCCACCTCTTGGGTCACTAGTGGATGTGGGAACCCATCTGTAACTACCTCCTGGATCTATCCCATCTGTCTTCATACCCTAGATGACATGTATCTAGAGATCATATATGTTTTCCTCCCGATCAACCAGCAGTCGGTCTGAACAAATCTCATGTAATATGAGTCGTAGAAATTGTCCTCTATGTACCCTTCCTGCTGTGGGATCTCATGTCCCTAGGCCTTGTACCCTGCATATGGTGCCCATTGTATCTCCCCCATCTCATTGAGCCTCCGCCGCTAGTAACCAAATGAATTTATGCCCTCATAACTGATTGGTGGCCTATATCTTCATGCAAATGGCTTGTAAGCCGCTCTAGTCTCTTGATGCCTAATCGGTTGTATGAGCACAATGTGCTCCCATGCCCATACAAGAAGAAGTGTGCATCCTGGCCCTAGTGCCCTACCCTTCGGTAGGCACACGTGTGTAGATTATAATATAGCTACCCAAGAATAGTGTATCCCCAACAGT
This sequence comes from Thuja plicata, assembly GCA_018584345.1. Lineage (NCBI taxonomy): Eukaryota > Viridiplantae > Streptophyta > Pinopsida > Cupressales > Cupressaceae > Thuja > Thuja plicata. Next base: position 83,184 of record MU215619.1, read on the forward strand.
ACTGGTCTCCATCCTCCACCATGCTACTAAGAACTCGAGCCCAACCTATACGGAATCCTTTTCCTGCATGATCAGGCATCAACTATCCCCCAATCAAACCAACCAAGTATAAGGTCACCCGCTGCAACTGTGGCTGCATCATCATCACCCTCATCTAGGACATTCACTGCCATGTATTTAGTAGATATTCATACCTCTAACCGAATTTCATCTCCATGTATGGCTCCAAACCCTCAAAGTAGTACTCGGGTATCAGCCCCCGAATAGGCTCGTGAAGGGTGATAGTAGCTTCCCCATTGGGAAGTGAAAGATCAAAGTGGTACTATGCCACCTCTCAATCAAAGAAGACATAAGCACATTATGTGCTCTTAGATGTGGCCAATGATGTACATTCTCTAACCCGCAGAGTGTCACGATCCCCCACTCAGCTGTTGTCAGCTCGTGCTCCAGCACCATAGTTGCTGGGTAGCACTCCCTCACCTGGAAGGTGATGGTAACCTCCTGCATCTAGAAATCTTATGTCAAATATCAAATAACATTCTGGGGCATCAAAAAATGTCCCTAACCTATTTTGAGGCATCAAAAAATGTCCCTAGCCCGTTCTGGGGCATCAAAAATGCTCTCGGACCCTCTTCTTTCCTTTTCTTCCTCTTTTTCTTCCATTTTTGGGTCAATCTATGTAGATGATAGTTGACCGTCATAGACGATAGATTTTTTGAGTTTCCAGTCTATAGAGACGATGGATCTTTGCATTTGCTAGTCTACGGAGATGGTGGTTTAGGCCGTCGCCTCTTTTCCGCACAGACGGCGGAGTTCAAACTCTGCCATCTTCGCTGTGCACTTCCACCTTTTCCTGCCATCATAGATGGAGATCAAGTGATCTCCGTCTGTGTAGATGTTGATCCCTGATTGGTCATCTATGAGGACAATGACTTGTCAATTTCTGTCTACACAGACTGTGGTCAGGCGACCGCCGTGTACGCTGCGCACCAGTTTGAATCACATTTATGATGCCCTAAACACCTACAAAAGAATTAAATGCATAACAGACTAGGAGGTGTTCAAATAATCACCGGTGGTCCAACATCTGTTGGTTTCTTGTGGACTTGAATGCCCTTTCCAAGCTATGCATGATCTCGCTCTACTGCCATCGCTCTCCTCTTCTTCTCTCTTTTTTCTCTTTGTGAGTGAAAATGACTTGTCTATGGGCCCCAGTAGACTATTTATAGCCCCTTGGGACCCGTTTCTTTCATCCTTCTCCCCATTCCCCATTTTGGTCCCTATTTTTCCTCCATTTTTCTTGGACACACTATGCAATTGGTCTTCTTTCCCCATTTTCCTGCCTTTTTTAAAAAAAAATTATTAAAAAATTATATTTTTTCTATTATTTTCTCGAGGGGGCACACTCCTCCGCTCTCACTACCGTAGGTTTTCCTCACCTCTCTGGGGCATCTTATTTTCTTTTCTTTGACGCAACGCCACTTTCGATGCCGCATCAAAGAGGGGCAAAATGTAAACGTCTAAAATCATCCTTATATTAATTTAATTAATATTCCCTTAGCATTATAATTAATTATAATTATATTTGTTATGTTCTATTTATTTAATTAAATATAATTCACTTTCCTTAGTATTTAAATTTAATTTAAATACTATCTCCTTTGATGTATCAAATTTTATTTAAATACATTCCCCTTCATTAGTCCCCTTTAAATAAATTTTTAATTTATTTATTCCTTCACATGACTTAAATTATACTAAACTATAGTTAATCTAAATTTTAAATTTGGATTAAGCTAATTTGAACCTAGATCCTACCCTACCTCACATCAATCTCACCATATAGACCTACTCACTAATTAACTAAGGTTAATTAGGCTAATTTGTTGATTCCTACAACAATTAGTCCTAATTATTTGTTCACACATGTGTGAGCAAATTTTCAAAAATCACCTTTTCCAAATAATCCTTATTTGGTGCCAATGAGGTTTCTTACACCCATGATGACACCTTCTTACACTTTTTAAAAGTGTTTCATTGGCCCAAATCTCTTACACCTCTTACAAGATCCTTCACATGTGTACTTTAAGTACACTTTGACCCATCACATCC
>MU215619.1:85345-96011 GCA_018584345.1 Thuja plicata
CATGTGTACTTTAAGTACACTTTGACCCATCACATCCAAAGTTGCTCACACATGTGTGAGAAAAGTGGGCCTCTTTCATGGCTTATGTGTCCCTCATGTGGCACCTATGTGGATGCCACATGAGCTCTACCTCATCCAAGCCCTCTCTCTCCTCTAAAAAATCTATAAATAGAGGCCATTGTCAGGAACAAATCATCTCTCTTTTATGCATTGTTATCATGTTAAAATAGCTCTAAAATTTCATTAGTTCATGTTTTCAATCTTAGATCATAGTTGAATCTAGAAATAACATGTTAGGATAATGACAAATGAATCTAGTTCTATCATCTCATGCATATCATTCTATTTTAGTTGTTTACATTTGCATTTCATCAATGGTTAATAGCTTGAGACAAGTTCCTCATACTTGTTCTTGAGTTCTTCACTCTCTTAGCTTGCATTTTTATTATAGTGGGATTAAGTTATTGTGTTGGGAGAGCACACCCACAATAATCTATAAGAGCAAATCAACAAGTCTTGGGTGCACTTGTTTGATTTATCAGAGATTGTGGTGAAAGGTTCTTATTTTAGATTTCACGTATAATATGCTAACATGTTGAATGTTGTTTCTAATGGTTAACCTTAATATTTGCATTTTTTAGTGTTGTTCTTAGCAAGTATACTTTTATCACATATATTGAGGTCCTACCCTGACTGTCTTTTCAGAGATAATACTTTTATATTATGTTTATCAGGATGATACAATATCTTTGATACATTGACTTACTAGATAGAGATTCCATAGCATAAATATCATGTGATGAATCTATTTTTGATGATATTTGGATATATTATTATATGCTTATGATTATTATATCCTGATGGCATGTTTAAACAGGTTTCCATTCTATCTTCTAAATTTTCAATTAGATCATGTGACATATAAATGTGGATTATAGATTTGAATTCTGCAAATGATCTATACTGGTTAATTTTGTATGTTAGATAAGTGATTCAAGAATTTTTGTAATTTATTAGTTATATGTATATGGATGACCTAGTTCTGAAAAGTAATGTATAACTTATTGTTAGATAAATATATTAGAATGTATAATATCATGTATGTATGATTTCTTCCTTGGACTACTGATGCTCTTCTCAAGTGTGCAGGTGAATAAACCATGGATTCAAACCGAAAAAAAAAGATTGGGTTAATGTTAAAAAAAATCCTTGTTAAGCCAAGGTTAACCCTAAAGAGGGAAATAACCTAATTGTAATGTAATATATGTTTGTAAATGTAATTATGCATGTTTGTAAATTTAATTTCTTCTATTTTTTGTAATTTCCATTTAGGCATGCCAATGTGTAAATGTGATGTGCTTTGTAGTACCAATTGACACATGTATTTGTGAGTTGGCATGCCCATGGGGTTTGAGAGGTTAATTTTTCACCTTAGGTTTTCTTGTAGTGTTCCCATGTGGGGTTACTTTCCTTGGAAACCCAAATCAAGAGTTCCATCATAGAAATTCGTAGATAAACTCTACTTGAGTTTTAGAGGTGTTAAAATGAGTCCAAAAGGGCAATTAGGGTTAAAAATATATAGTAATATAGTTATACTATGGGTTAGGGTTTAATTTTTAATGATTTTAGTGTCTTAATCTCATTTATGGCCCTTCTAAAGTACAATTCTTGGTTAGTGGCGAAATTGGGAAGAGGGAAGACCATCTCCTTCTTCAAGATAGTGGGGTCTCTTTCATGCATGGAAATAGAAAAGTGTTAGGGAAGATGAGTCATGTCACCTCTCATCTTGTTGGGAAGAGGCAAGAGTTGGGTAGGGAGCATTTTTAAGGAGGATAGAGATGAGAGTTGGGGTTGATTGCCCACTCTCAATTTTGTGAGACTTTTAGTTGTACTTAGAAGGACTTGCTAGTTGGAAACTAAGGGAAGGAAAGACAGGAAAGGAATGGATCATCTCAACTTCAATCCATTTGCTAGGAGTAAGTTTGGTACCCCTAAATCCATGTGTGGTTCCTTTTGTATTCTTGTTTTTAAATTTTGTTTGAATTTAGTTGTTGTGAATTCTTATTGTGCTAATGGTTTCTTGTGGTAGAAGTGTTGTTGAAAGATTTAATTTGCTTTAAATTATTAATGTTTTATGGTTGTGATGTTCATGGGAGTGAATGACCAATCTCACCCTTGGGAGGGAAGAGAGCCATTATGGGTGAAGGGCTTAGTTGGGAAAATCATTGTAGTGTAGAGTCTCTTCTTGGAAAGAAGAGGGATATTTTATGGATGTTGTGGGCTTCATGTGCCAATTTCTTGTGATTTTCTCATGGGGTGATAATGGTATATGGATGTGGTATGTGGAGTTTTGGGTTGTAGTAAAAGCCTTGGGAAGGCTTGTGAATTTTGTTGATCTCTAAGTTTTGTTGATCATTAGTGTCCCACACTTAGTCATTTATCTAGGCAGTTTTAGCCAGTCATCACTACAGCTGAACTATCCGATTTGGATGAGCTATCGAACACAGTCATTGCCGAACAGATAATAGTTGCTGAGTCACACGATTGCCAAGTTCAGTCCATATCAAGCACCAGAGTCTTTTTGTGCCGAGCAATACAGTTTTGTTATGTATGTCAAGAATGACACAAATTTTAAGGTAAACTATTTTGGGCCAACTTATTTAAGCATTTAATATTTTCAATGGGATAATTAGACATTTAATTATTTGATCCCACTACATGGCATGGAGCCAATCAAAAAATTGGATTGTCTAAGCAGCATAAGCATTTGATCTTGATCGTTGATCTAGATCTAATTTCCAGATCCGTAAAGTATATTAAGATTGCTTCTTGCCCTAATTGAAGAGTATTGTAAGAGGAGTATGCATAAAAGAAATGTGTGAAGGGTAATTTTGAGAGAGGAAGCATATATCTAGAAGAGTGATAGAGCAGTGAGCAGCAGAGTAAAGATATATCAGATTATTAGATCAGAGAAGGTATTGAAAAGAGGAGATCTATTATCAGTATTAGAGTTCAAATCGAAGGATCATATCTTGAGACATTCTAACAAGTGTATTAGGTGAACTATCTTAACAAAGTGGTTCTAACATACCTTTCTAAATCTCTTAGCTGAGTGCTTACTTTGTTGTAAGTTTAAATCCTTTTACAAGGTAGATTATAATGATCTATACCTCTTAACCAGGCAGACCTTTAACCGGGTAGATTATAAATTGTGATCAAATTTGTTAGCCCTAAGATGCACACTTTATTGTTGCAGTAATGAAGATTTTTGTGGGTGTCATCCCCACCCCAGTTTTACCTTATTAGGTTTCTGGGTTACCAAATTCTGTGTCCTGTGTTATTTATTTACTATCATAGATGCTACTAGATGATAGATCAATTACATTTATGCATGATTGTGGATCAATTTATTTTTAGTGATAAAAAAGTTGAAGATTTGATTCACCCCCCTCTTAGTATCTTGATTTCCCATATTGTATTTCTAACAATTGGTATCAGAGCTTAGTTCTCCCATAAAAGGTTTTAATCAGCTTGAGAGTACAGATCCTGAGATGGAGATTTACAAATTGGGTAAAGTAATTAAGAATCAAAAGATTGAAATTCATCTAGCATTACATCAGCTTGAGACAACAAGACAAGAATTGAGGAAGTCATTGATATCTAGGAAATATTTGGCCAAACAAATGAATGACATTCATTATCAGGAAGAAGACACTACAATTCTATTTCAGAATGGAAACTCTACTGAGAGCAATGCAGAAATTTCAGATCTACTAGAAAGGAATGATACATTGTGTGAAGAAGTATGAAACATGAAAAGAGAACAAGAAATCCAAATAGTAATACTATGTGAAGTAGTGGAACAAAAGAAGAAAGATGAAGATGAAAAAGCTATGGCTAAAGAAGACAAAAGAGTGATGACTATCAGAATTGATGAAAGGAAACATGATGTACAAATGATGAAAAATAATTAGGTTGACATGGTGAATCAACTGCTACTTTCAAATTAGGAGATCAGTAGGAAAGACATGGAAATTGTGAATCTGAGATCTGAGAACAGTCAATTTAAAGATGAATTGAGATCTGAGAAAGAACTTAATGAAAGATTGAACATATCCAATAAAGCTTTGACTCATTTTGAAAACCTGATGGAAGCATCAAGGAGATCTCAAACAACGAACATCTATTGAGAAAGGAGAGTCATCTAAGATTGGTGAAAAGAGGAATGCAAAGTCAAAGAACATCAATCCTGTATGCCACCACTGTGGAAAATTAGGATACACAATAAACATCTGTCGAAGCAAGAATGGTAAGTCCAATCCTAAACCTAAGTTAAATGGTTATTGCTTTAACTATAAGAAGTTTGGACATCAAGCACATGAATGTTGGGAAAAGGAAAATAATGCACCTCCCAGACCTAGATTCAATGGGTACTGTTACAACTATAAAAAATTTGGACATAGAGCACAAGATTGTAGATCTAATGCTAAACATCAATGGACATCAAAGACACAAGCAAAAGAACCAAGGAAAGGTAACACCTATAATTGGGATTAAAACACATGGCATAGTTGTCATTACTGTGGTGAGTATGGGTTGATGACATTAATTTTTCATTAGTATTCAAACAACACTTTTGGCAAGCTTACATCAAAAGACAGTAAAGGGAAAACCAAAGATAAGATTGGCAGATCACCGAAAATGACTAAGTACAAAGAAAACCGATGACACAAGGAAGTGTGTAAATCAAAAATCACAATACAGAGAGTTAAAGAGGAACCTGATAGAGGAACTCAAAATGCAAGTTACAGTGCAGATCGATGAAATAGATTTAGTGCAACCGAAAATAAAAACTGAAGGACAGTCAAGCATGACTGAAAGACAGAACCAAAAGTCAGTTGTAGCCCGCAAAAAGTGGATCTGAATTCCACTTCAGATAAAGAAAGGGTATTCTATTTATAGGATATTTAATTTTTTTTAAATCCATTTCTTTAGGGACAAGAAACATTAATGTAAGTGTTTTAATCGGTCTAATTTATTTAAAGCACATAGACTAGGAGATCTAGGTGCAAGTTGTAAACCTAATCTTAGAGTTAACATTGTTTTTATCATCAACTTGATGAAATCAATCCATCTATAAATAGATGATGTAATCATTTATTAGAATGTGTGTGGAAGAGAGAGGAAAAAGGAATGAGCACATCTATGGATTGAATTGAGAGTTTCAAGAACCAGAGAAGAAAAAGAAGAATTTGGTTAGCTGAACAAAAGAATAGAGGAAACCGATAATCAGAGGTAATATTCAATCACAATTAAGGTGATATTATTTTGTATGTGAACTACATAGGATCTATATGAGAAATAGGAGATTGCACTTACCAAGTCAAATTTGTAATTTGCTATCATTCTAACAAGTCAAGCAAAGTGTAAGAAATCCTTTCAAGAAAGGTGGATTTAACAGTCCTATATCAAATCTCTTAACTGAGTGCACACTTAATAGTGTTGCTAAAAGATCTTAACAGAGTAGAATTTAACAGGTCTCCACCGATACCCTAACAAGGTAGATCATCAAAAGTGATCAAAATTGTAAGCCTTAATCGACCCCTTCCATTCTGCAGATAGTGAAGTTTTGTGGGTGCCATCCCCACTGCAATTTTTACTTCATAACAGGAGTTTTTTGCGATATCATATCTTGTGTTATGTGTAAATTATTTTCATGAATGTTTCTATGAATGATTAATATGTTTATTAATGTTATGAATTAATATAACTCTCACAAAGATAGTGTAGATCAGATTGAATGGATATGAAATTGATTACTAAGGTTAATAGATTAAAGAAAAATAAAAAGTTATAGAGGTACTGATTCACCCCTCCCCTCTCAGTACTACTTCCCATTAAACCCAAAAATTGGTATCAGAGCTAAGTCTCTTCTTAGAAAAGCTTAAAGAATTAAGAGAAAAGATCATAAATGGAGAAGTACAAACTTGATAAGAATATTGAGAATAAAAAGCTTGAGATATAGATGTTCTATGAACAGTATAAAGAAGCTAGAATCAAGATGAGAGAGCTGTTGGATGAGAGGAAAGGAATGTCAACTCGAAGCAATGAAAAATATTATCAAGAAGAAGAGATTCCAAATTTCTTTGAGTCTTCAGGATCAAATGCAAGCAAAACATCAAATACATCAGAAGAGAACATCACAAATCTAAAGGAGATCAATCAACATCTGACAGAGAAAATAAAGATGTTGCAAATTAGTCAAGAGACCTAGATGTTTAGAATGATTGATGTGATGAGTTCTACTAGACAAGCTAAAACTTAAAGAACACTAGCTACTGATGATAGGAGGAAGATTAATGAGAAACTACAAGAAAAGGAGTTATAAATTCAAAGACATGCAGAGCATCACCATGAGCTCACTAATCAAATCATTCTCATGAGTCAAGAAGAAAACATAATGAATGTTGAACTCATTGAAAGAATTCAGATTATTGGTGAACTAAGAGAAGAAAATGAAAAACTAAAGCATGAGGTTAGAATTCAGCAACATCATAATGAAGTTATTAGAAAGGCTGAAGAGAGAAATAAAAGAATGGATGATTTTCTGGAAGGAAAATGAAGAGTCAACAACAACAATGGTCTAGGCTTTACCAAAAATGGAGAATCATCAAATCAATCCAATCCAAAGAATGTTTATGAAAATCCAAGACCAAGAAAGCTTACACGCAAACACTGTGGAAAGTAATGTCACACAACAAATGTGTGCAGAGGCAAAATGAAAGGTATTCCTAAATCTACACCTTCATTGATAGGATTCTGTTATAAATGTAACAAGAAAGGACATAAGGCATATGAATGCAAGTCTAAGATAGAATAGCCAATGAAGGAAATCTACATGGAGAAATACTTTCCTACATGCTAGATGAATGGGCACACAAGTCTTGAATGCTGGAAAAAGAAAAGGCAGGCATGGAAGCCAAATGGTCAAGAAACTCTATATCAACCAAAGAGAATCGGTAATCAGTATGTATGGGACTACAATAATTGGACAAATTGTACAACATGTGGAAGGTATGGTCACATTGGTGCAAACTGTATGAAACTATGGACTAGAAAGTCTAGAGAATGGACTAACCCTGGAATGACATTCTTACACTGTCATAAAGTTGGTCATCTCAAAAAGGACTGCAAAGAACGAATGACAGAGACAAGCACATACCCCAATGGAAACACCATTGTAAATATCCAAAAGGCTAGAGACAAGATGTGGAGAAAAGCTTCAAGTAATGATGAAGTTGAAATGAGCAATACAAATGGTGACACCCCATCTAATGGATCTGGTGACATCACCAACCCCACCTAAGAAGGACAAGTAGGTATGGAACTGCATTAACACTAAGCTATACTTTACATTAGTTCCATAATATGATGAAATAATTCCAAATTAGCATAAGAAAGATGCATCATGGTTATACTTTTTGAAAAATATATAAGCTAAGTCTTCATACATATATATATCAAAACCTGTCAGTATACACTGAAAGGAAAGATTGTCTACATCTATTGAGAAATGTTGGTTATAAGCAAAATTTTTTAGTATTGACCGAGCTATATCGGTAAACAAGCACATGAACAAACTATCTGTGTTACCGAAACCTATCAATAAAGGCTAATTCAACTTTGAATGCTCATAAATATTATAATCATCATCAATGGTAATAAAGACTTCACCGATGAACTCAGTCTTTAGACACTGACGAGTTGGTAAGCATTTATTACACACTTTTTAGGGAAAAGGCTATAAATAGGGCATCAGAGTGATTCATTTGTCATGACACCCAGAGTAGAGCGAGCAAAGGCAATTTTGAGTAGAAAGAAAATATGTTGCAGAGCGATCATGACTTGACCACCAAGCACTCCAAAACAATTCAGAGATCTGTGCAAACACAATAGTAAGTTCTACAGATTGATAACTTCAATCTTTACACATTTACACAAAAGCCCTTATTTCTGAAATTGGCATCAACATCACAATCCATAAAAGCTAAGGAGGCTAAGAAGGATGAATTTGAACTCATAAAAAACAATGCATGTAAGGAACCCAAATATAAGATTCATCGAAAGGTTGCCTCACAACCTGATGACGCTGGTGTGTTCTCATGCATACTAGCTAGGGTTTTGCTGGTTGAGGACGTCTGATCCTTCATACACTGCAAGATTACAAAGATAAGAACGTTAGAGATGGAAGAAAATTACTAGAAGCTTTGTAATGAAGATGGAACACTTAAGGATGAACACAAACACATTGAGTTAAAAGGGCTTACCAATGCCCTAAAGTTTTTGAAGGTCTTCAAAATTGATTGGATTTAGTTAGTGCTAAGTAGAGTGCACAATAACAAGTTATGGTTGGATGAACCAAAGGAAATCACCCAAGATGTCATCCATGCGGTCACCGGTTACTCTGTAACCAATAAAGTAAAGGTGCTCAAGCATCCACTGAAGGCAAAGACCGAAAAGCTGACTAGAGCCAAATGGGATGGGCGTGGACTAAAAGTGACAACCATAGCCAATGATGAAATTAAGTTTGGTGCATGTGTACTAGGTTAAAAAATATTCTAGGCTAGTAGATTAAACAATATTTCATCAGGTTCTATGGATACTGTTGCCCAAATTTCTCATTTCCGTGCATTTTGACCTGGTCTGCCCTATCTTGTTTCCTCTGTCTTGTTTTCCAGGCTTCATGTCTAAACCCTCAGAACCCCTGTAAACCCTCAGTCTTTCATGCAAACGAGATAATAAACCCTAAGCCTTGGCTCGTTTTATTTCATCGTTACCTTTTTAAGTGACTTAAGACATGTGCCATAAGTCAGGTCGCTTGATCGCTTTACCAGAATCGAATATGCTTAATCATCTCCCGACTTTGCTTTTGCCTTGTGTTGCGTAGTCTCATTAAGAAATGGAATATTCCCTCAGTGAATCGAGACTTGGCAATCTCTCTTTAGTCGGGTTGTCACTTGATCTCATGATATAAGCTTTTAAAAGAATGGGACCCACCTTCAGTCGGGTGATCGCGAGAAGAAATGGCAAGTCAAAGAAATGTCTTCCGACCTTGCGCCTACTTCATGTCGCATGATCGCTGGATCAGCTCAGTCAAACAGTTAGGCTCTTTCTTCAATCGCGTGGTCTCGTGATTAAATGGTGGTTAAGAGATAACATTCCTGACCATGCGACTGACTATTTGATGTTAGTAGAAATACTCAGTCGGGTTGTCGCTAGAAAAGGGGCGATGACTCAGTTGTTCAGAAAGTGTTACATGGAAAAAAGAAAAGATGACATTTGTCACGGAGCTAGTGGTCATCGAGTAATCACCAGAAGAAGGAAGAGGATCACGTGATAACAAGACTAAGGTATGTTCTCCTTCAGTCGCGAAGTCTGGTGATAAAAGTGCCCCAGGGAAAAGGTCCTTCCGACTAAGCGATTAAGGTATGTCGCGAGGTCACTGTAAACAGAAAAGGCACGTGCTTCAAGTTAAAGGTAAAGACTCAGGATCACCTCACTCAGTGACTGAAGGTTGTCATGTTGTCTTGAAAAGAGGCATGAGCATCTGGCGATCAGGCGATAAGCCGTGATGGTTAAAAGGTAGCAGTTAGGCGCTGGGTCGCTAGAGGAATGGTGAGTTAAGAAAATATCCTCGCAACTTCAATTTTACATAGTCGGGATGTCGCCAGAAGTAACTCAGGTTAGCCAGGGGTTAAGAAAAGCACAGTGTCGCTGGGTCGTGAGATATAACCATGATTAATGACTGAGTTCCGCGACTTAGAGACTAGCCGTTGTCGTGTGGTCGCCTGGGTTGAATTTGAATTTCTGGCGGCAAATTTGGCACTGTGAACGCTTGACAGCCATGGTTTCTCTGTGCTTGTGTCCCAGATTTCATCAGAGGGGTTTCTAGTCATAGGGGTCATGCACAGAGCAGTCTGTCGACATTTGAGTAGATTTGTTTCAATGTCAGTGAACACAACGAGATTCAGTGTGTTGCAGGAGGGAACAAAGTTATGACTAAGTTTCTAGAAGTACCAAGAGAAGGGAGAAGAAGTCCTGGGCGATGACAAGGAGAACACTTGGCTATGCACTGTTCACAGACAAGAGAGGCAGTTATTGCAGAGAAGTATAGGTGAATAGGTGTGCATGACTTTCAGAGTAAACATAAATGTTACTAGCCGCCGTCTACCAAATCTGATTTCCAGTTGCCAGATCGAGAAGGTCAGGAAAATATCTGTGAATATCTATTTTGACTCGGTCATTCTCGACCGCCTTTTCTCTCTCTTTTCCTCTTTTCATGTTTTAGGGTTAGGGTTTTCCATGATCATCCGAAGCTTGTTGCATCCTAAGGGATCCCAAGATGGTCATAGCCCTATATATAGCAGAAAAGTTGCAATTGCAAAAGAGGTTGAAAGGTAGTCTGATACTTGTAGTATTTTTGCTCCTGTGTCTAATTCTTTCATCCATCTACTTCTCTTCTGATTCTATGACAGCTTTCTATTATCGTAATTACCTTGTGCCTCATTTTGTGTAATTCATGTTTATCCTCTTTTACAATCAATAACTGTGTAGATGTTTTACCCCTTATTGATCAAGCTGATTCTGGTTCATTGTGTGTTGTGTC
>MU215619.1:117812-144360 GCA_018584345.1 Thuja plicata
TCATCTTCTCTTTTGTCCATGTAATACTTTCTGATCAACTGAGTCATAGCCTCTTCTCAAGCGACATCCCGACTGAGTAATTTTTTCTAACATCAAATAGCTAGTCGCGAGGTCGTGAATGTTATCTTTTAACTGCCTTTTTATCACCAGACCACACGACTGAAGAAAGAACTTAACTATTTGATTGAGCTGATCCAGCGACCATGCGACATGAAATGAATCGCAAAGTCAGGAGACATTTCTTTGACTTGCCAATTCTTCTCGTGATCACCCGACTGAGGCAGGTCCCGTTCCTTTTAAAGCTCATAACATGAAATCAAGCGACAACCCGACTACAAGGAAATCTCTAAGTCTCGATACACTGAGAGAATATTCCATTTTTTATCAAGACTACGCGACACAAGGAAAAAGCGAAGTCGGGAGATGTTTTAGCATATTCGATTCTGGTAAAGCGATCAAGCGACCTGACTTAAAGCACATGTCTTTACTGACTTGAAAAAGGTAATGATGAAATATAAAGACATGGCCTAGGGTTTCAAAATACATCGTTTAACATTTGGTTGCTAGGGTTTTTCAGGGTTTTTACAATTTGGGCAAGGAATAAGCATGAAAACCTGAAAATTTTCAAAGGGGAGGGCAAGGAACCAGGCATATAAGAAAAAACATGAAATACAACCAACAACACAATTGAAAATTTCACTCAAGAAAATAGTGAAAATATAGCAAAGCTAGATACAGATCTAGCAAACAGTGCTATTAGCTAACAACCGATGGAGAAAATGCAGTCAAATTGCATTACGAAAAGATCATAGAAGTAAAATGGTTAAGGAAAGAGTTGTGGGAAGCAGCGACATGATTCAGAGAAGAAGTAACCAAGCTACAAGCTCAACTTCTGCCAAATCTCACACTGCTACAACAACATATCAGTTCTACAAGGCAACTGATTGCAACTCCCGAGATGTCTATAGCAGACATCTATGATATGCATGCCAAGATAACACTTGAGAAAATGTCTCTAGAAAACTTGAAGGAGCAATGGGAGAAAATGATGGAAGACATGAAGTCCCCTCACTCACACATTTTTGATAAGCTCTAAGGTAATTGACCTTTTCCCTTAATATCAAATAAAGGGGGAAATGATACTTGTACAAAATATAATTGAAAATGTTATGTACACTTAGTAAGGGTGAGACAAAGGTAGATATGTATATGTATATTCATAAAAATATAGTGATATGAAGAAGGAAAATATATCATATGTATAGATATACCTGTCAGCTCTTTTTCTTGTAGACTCAATATACAACAGTGAATGCTAGACTCTTTAGTTCCCAATTCAAATTCTCACAGGGAAAAGGATAATTAACAAGGATGAAAATCCTTCTACACTTTGGGATCCACATACCCTGGCGGGTTCACCTCCAATAGACTACTATCTTTCAGCAAGTCTGATAGTGGATTAAGGATTCATGATCCTTCTTCTTTTTAAGCCACTTGGCTTAGGAAGGCCAACCTATTGATTCTCTCTTTAAGGAATCACTAAGATGAATTATACTCAATACAATTATCTATACATGTATTTTAGATCACAGAAATATAAAGATTGATTAATATTTGATTGATGATTGTGTGTGTATATTTGTGCACCTATTGCCTGCGACACAACACTTCAATAAGTCATTCTGTTGGTGAGAAACAAGGGTTAATGATCATATAAAACCCTAACTTCAACCTATTTCTTTCTAACTAGGATGAGTGAAGAAAATAACATAACAGCCCTCAGATTATGCTAATACCAGTGACATAAACAACCTAGCATGAAAGATTTAAGTTTAAAACAAACTATTTGATTATTTAAGCATGCATATTAGTCTAAAATGGGCATTATAACTATGTAAGAAAGTAACTATGAAGTGTGCATGAAGCTAGGAAGGAATGGGTAGCATAACAATTCTTTGAGATTCCTTCAAAATCTTGGCATAACAACACTACTATTCAAAATTTTAGGCTTATTATGAGCTCCAAATCCCTTCAATTTATAGAGGAATGGGAGGGAGAGAGGGGAGACAAGGTTCATTAATGGAGCCCCTAAGGTCATTAATGAGGTATAAGAGCCATTAATGCCTTAGGCATTAATAAGGGATGGGCAAGAGGGAATATCCATTAATGAGTCATTAATAAAATTCATTTAAGAGGCATGGGGGGGGTGTAAGGCTCAACTTGGCAAGTTGGTCCTTAGAGAATTCATGCTTGAGAAAGTTGACTTTCTCAAGTGGGTTGAGTTGTTAATCATTCCTTAATGGAATGTGACAACATAAGGAGGTGGGTTAGGATAGAATTTAGAATTAGGATTAGATTAGCATGAGGGGAATAGGTTGAGATGGGTTAGAACCCAGGGTAGAAGTGGTTGAGAAAGGTTAGGTTGGGGTTTAAGGGAAGATAAATGAAATGAATTAAACTTATTTAATTTATTTAAAATATAGGAATTAATTATTTAAGCATTTTATTGCTTTTTAATAATTAAGGGGACTATACTCATTTTAATTAAATTAAATAGGCTAGGGGAATAGTTTATTTGCAAGTGGACAATTGATTTAGGGGTTTATTTAATTCCTTTATAATTAAATACTATAGCCATGTTTGAATTTGATTTGAATTATATAGCCATAATAGTTAATATAATTCAGTGATAAAAATCACTTAGGACATTAAATTGATTCAAAAAATTATGCCAAGTGGTAACAGAGTTGTTTGGACATAACTGAGGGTATGATCACACTTAGGGAAAATAGGGTCCATAGTTGGAACAGACCAAATTTCGGTGGTTACATTTGCCCCTCTTTGAATTGATGTGTGAGCAGTGCATTGATTCAAAGAAAGTTTTTGATTTTGACTTTAGAAAGATTAAGAATTCCGTTCTTGGTTGTCGAATGAAATGTTGATGAGATCAGTCTTGCACTTGATCAAGCTAAAATGATACAATTGATTTTGAACCTGGTTGTCGTCCAAAGATCAATAAAAGATTTTTAAAGATACCAATTTTGAACTTGGTTGTCATCCAAAGACTGATAATACTAATTTTGGACTTGGTTGTTGTTCAAAAGCCAGTATGAAGCTGCCAGGAGCTTAATAAGAATCTTTTAACATGAGGGGGCACAAGATATTTAGCTTATGAGAACCAAAGCTTTCTATCCAACAGTTCTGACTTAGTCAAGGAAACTAGTATGCCTCTTATTTGTTTGATAAACAAGTTGTTTTAATGTTGTTTCGAGCAATAATTTAATTGATGATAGTGTGATCATGCCCCCTCGAGAATGAAATCGAAGGAAAAGAATAAAATCCCTTTTTTTGAAAGAACATATCACTTGCATGAAACGGGTAAAACAAGCAATAATCAATTAGAAGAAGTGAAGGAATGAAGGTGTGTTAAGAGTAAACACACGAGTACCAAGTTAATCACATTTAATAAAGGTGAGTTCAATTTTGTTCCTGATAGATCAAAGATTTTGGGAAGCATGGGTATTAGTAATAAAATTGGATTTCAGATGAATTAAAAATAGAAAGGAGTTTGAGCTCAAATCCTTATGTTGTTCATGCAATCTATAAATGCAGCTACATGCTGAATTTTAGGACTTTGTCACTGATATGCAAATGTATAGCTTTTTATCATCATTGGGCACTCTTTTGGAATGGATACCACCTGATAGTACAACCATCACTAATACCCACTGATATTATGAAAGTATGAATACTATATTTTATTGAAATGTTAGGAATAGACTTAGGCATCAAGGTATAGAAGCCAGGATAACAAAATAGTCACCTTCCTTTTAATATACTAGATTCTGTCTAAGGAAATATATTGAACCCGCAATGACCTTGAAAATTCATACCCTTGGGTACATTATGCTTCGTATACCTTAGTGAGAATCTAGATCCAAAAAATAGATAAGGAAATTGTTTCAACCTCACCATAGTTTACACAACAAAGATCGAGATATATGCGGCTATCCACCCATAGTGGCAACTCTCACCATAAAAATCTAAGTTAGGTGAAATTTATAGGATCATTTGGAACACTCACCATATGCAGAAAATCAAGAAAACATTATGCTCCCTATCCTTGTGACTCTTTGTCTTTGCGTAGACGTCATTGAGTAACTAAGAAGACATAATAAATCATCAATTATGAATCAATCAAATAAAATTTATAATTACTTAGATGCCCCTAGTTGAAAACATCATCAGGACATGAAAGAATCATAATCAAACCAATATCAAACAATGTGTTCAAGTAGTACTTGTTCATTCACATGTCAAACACAATAAAGATTCATCAATCAGAAAATTAGAATATAAGCAATATGGTGTTTCCTGTCTGTGCATTGATAGGATAATCCGTTCATGTTTGTGGTCCAATATAGCCTTGTAAGAACTCTGTTAATATAGATGTCATGTTTGGATATGTTATGTTTGAAAGGACACCCTTGTTTTGAAAAGTGACATTATTTTGCATGTATCAAGAAACATTGTGTTTGCGAGGAAAATCATCCTAGAGAAACCTAGCAACCACAACCTACCATGCCAGCAAAGATGCCCCTAGTGTAGAATGACTTATCCCTAAGACATAAATGCAGACAAATCCCAAGCAAGGATAAGATAGCCATTTAGGAAATGAAGTCAGCATTTGAGAACAAGTAAAATTATGAAGGCCTAGTATTAGTAGTGCATTGATAGATGGAATGCTGAACATAAGTAACACCTGATTGCTAGGTTTTCACCACTTGGAAAGATCTTTTCTTTTCCTTTTTCTACTAAGATGCCTGTTTTACCAGGTGCTCATCAAGGCACTTTTCTCTTTTTCAATTTTTTTTCTATTTTTACTTTTTTGAATGTTTTTGTAGTATCAAGGCACCTATTTACCAGGTTTTCACCAAGGATACCCTTTCTATAGGACCTTTTTCCACTATTTTTGGATTTCTTCCGGATCAATTTTTTGAATGTTTTTGATATTTTCTAAATTTTTTTTGTTGTACAGGCTCTGCTAACCAAACATCAAGCATAGAACCGCTTCAAATGTAGAGTATTGATAGGATCTGGAAGAACATCTCCTTCAGGTGTAGCCAGTTGATAAGCTCCTGTCCCAAAAGTAGTAGTGATAACATAAGGTCCTAGCCAGTTAGGTTCAAATTTCCATTTTTGTTCTCTGTTAGGCTGGTTCTTAGGATTTTCTTTGAGGACGAGATCTCCCACTTAAAATTTGCATGGTTTGACCTTCTTATTGTACCCCTTGGACATACATGCTTGATACACCTTTAGGTGATCGAACACCCATTGTCTGCACTCATCTAGTAGGTATAAAGAATTCACGCGATTAATGTGGTATTGCTCGTCAATAACTAGACCTTGTAAAGATATCCACAAAGATGGGATTTCAACCTCAATAGGTAATACTACTTCAGTGCCATAGACTAAAGAAAATGGCATGGCTCCAGTTGGTGTTCTGATGCTTTTTCTATAGGCCCATAGTGCCGGATTCAATTGTAGATGCCAGTCTCTGCCAGACTTACTCACAGTTCTATGTAGGATCTTGAGAATATTATTGTTAGATGCCTTAGCCTATCCATTACCTTGAGGATAATAGATTGAGGAGAAATGTTGAGTGATATAGAACTATTCACAAAGGTCATCAATGTCTTAATTTTTAAATTGGCCCCCATTGTCTATTACAATCGAAGATGGTATCCCATATCTACAAATAATGTAGTTCAGAATTAACATAGCCACCTGTTTGCCAGTGGCTTTGATTAGCAGCATAGCCTCGACCCACTTTTTGAAATACTCAGTGGTCGTAATGATGAACTTGTGTCCATTTGAAGAGTTGGGATATATTTGTCCAACCAAGTCAATGGCCGATTGCTGAAATGGCCAATGTGTGATAAAAGGGATAATTTCTCTAGTAGGAGCATGGATGAGATTTCTATGTGTCTGGCATTTATGATAGGTTTTAGAAAACTGAATAGCATCTTTCTCCATGGTAGGCCAGTAATAACCTACCCTGAGCAGTTTCTTTGCTAATGAAAAGTCATTTGAGTGTGATCCACATACACCTTTGTGGACTTTTTTTAATGCTAGATCGGACTCTTCAAGTTCTAAACACCTAAGAAGTGTACTGTCAAAACATCATCGATATAGGTTGTTAATTATGAGGACATAACATGATGTTGTCCTAATCAGGGATCTTTCCTCATTTCTGGATAGATTATTAGGGATGGTTTGGTTAGAAAGGTAAGTAATGATATTGGCATACCGAGATTGGTCTAGGGCATTCAAAGCATAGATGAATTGATATTCAGGTGTATCAAAGGAAGGATAGGATAGTTCTTCCACTAAGAAGTCATAGTGGAATTGATGTTCTTCCAGTTGTAACATGGATGCCAAGGTAGCCATAGCATCTGCAGCTTTATTCTCTAATATTAGTATTTGAAAGAATGTGATGAATACAAAGTATTTCTTCAAGTCATCAACTAGTTTCTTGTAGGGCATCAAATTCTCATCTTTTGTTTGATACTCCCCATTGATCTAATTGATAATTAGTTGGGAGTCACCATACACGTGTAACTCTATAATTTTCCACTCCATAGCTAGCTTAAGACCATTTACCAATGCTTCATATTTTGAAATATTATTTTTGCATGGAAACATCAATTTATAAGATTTGGGAATCTTATAACGATGAGGAGTTATGAATAGGACCCCTACTCTAGAGCCTTGTTGAGTGAATGAACCATCAAAGTACATCTTCCATGGATATTCAGTTAGATGCATGATTGTTTCATTAGGGAATTCAACCGTTAAAGGTTCATCATCCTAGAGTGGTGAATCATCCAATTGATCTGTGAGGACTTGTCCTTTGATAGCTCTTCATTCTACATATTCAATTTCAAACTCACTTAGAATCAGGACCCATTTTTCCAAACGTCCTGTTAATGTTGTTCTACTCAAAAGGTGCTTTAGAGGATCAATCTTAGCAATGAGCTTTATGGTATGAGAGAGCATGTAGTGCCTCAATTTTTGTGATGCAAAGATGAATGCTAAGCATTCTTTTTCAATAATGCTATAATTGAGCTCATAGGCGACTAGTGTTCTACTAATGTAGTAGATAGATCTTTCTTTCTTTGTTTCATCTTCTTGAGCTAGCAATACTCCTAGGGATGTAGCTATAGATGAAATGTATAGGAGTAGGGGATTTCCATGAATAGGCACCATAAGAATATGAGTAGCCAGGTATCCTTTTAATTCTCTAAATTTTGCTTCACAATGTTCATCCCATTTGAAGGTAACCCCTTTATGTAGTATTTTAGTAAAGGGTTGTGTCCTATCTGCAAGTTGAGACATGAATCTCTTGATGGACTGAAGGCTCCCTTGTAGTGTCCTCATTTGACTGATGTTGCATGGAGGAGCCATCTCTAGTATAGCCTTAACTTTAGTGGGGTCTACCTCAATTCCTTTCCCTAAAAAAATGAATCCTAGGAGCTTCCCTGTTTGGACCCCAAAGGCACATTTCTTTGGGTTGAGCCTGAGTTGGAATTGTTCCATATGATCCAAGATCTTTCTTAAGTCAGCAATGTGAGTACCTCTTTCTTTGGATTTAGCCAATGTGTCATCCACATAGTCTTCCATGTTTTTGTGCATCATGTCATGGAATATAGTATTAATGGCTCTTTGATATGTTGTGCCGACATTCTTTAACCCAAATGGCATGAAGTTCCAGAAAAAGGTGCCCCATGCGCATGTAAATGTAGTTTTCTCTTGATCCTCAGGGAAAATTTTGATTTTATTATAGCCCGAGAACCCATCCATTAAAGAATACATCTAGAAGCTTGCTGTGAGGTCTATGATCATGTCAATATTAGGTAGAGGGAAGTCATCTTTCAGAAAATATTTGTTTAATTCTCTGAAGTCCATACAGATCCTGATAGATTTATCAGATTTAGATACAATGACCACATTGGAGATCCATCCTGTGTATGCAAGGACTCTGATAAATCTAGCCTTCAATAACTTTTCTAGCTCTGGTTTTACTAATAATGCAACATGATGATGCATTTTTCTAAGTTTTTGTTTTACGGGCTTAATCTCGGGAGCTATAGATAAGTGATGCATGATTAGATTAGGATCTAGTTCAGGCATATCGGTATAAGACCATGCAAAGTTAATTTTCTTCTCTTTTAGAAATTCTGTGAACTATGTCTTCTCCTCTTCTGATAAATATTGTGCAAGGTGGTCTATTTGTGGATTTTCAACAGTGCCCAAGTTTATTGGCTATGTTGGTTCAATCAGTACTGAAGACCTTTCTTGAAAGTGTTCGGGGATGATATCAGGAGTCTCATCCTTTGGCAACTCTGAGAGGTTTTCATCATTGGATACGTCTTTTTTATTTACTATTTTGGGATCTGATACTGCCACAGAGTGGTTTTCACCATCAGTCCTCTTTTTCTTTTTAATTTTCAATTTTTGACTGAGAAACCTGATATCCTCCTGTGACATGTTCTTGCGCCTTGCATTGGTGGAAGAAGGGTAAGGTTCACAAGCATTGAGATAGAAAGCTAGGGTGTGGTCATTAGAAAATTCAAGGGTAGGATTAGGATCTGTTTCAATCCAATTAAATAGGTTTGGAAGTACCAATGATAGGGAATCAGACTCTGGGAAGGACATCATTGTGTTAGTATCAAGACCATTAACCAACATGACATGGTCTGTTAAGTTAATTTATTCAATATTTAGATCAATAAGAGTATGATCATTGCTTAAAGGATCATTACTAGTTATATGCAAACCAAACTCTAGTGACTCATCAGTAGAAATATCACCATCATCTCTCTGTAAAATGAGGCTTCTTTCTTGTAGCCTATGAAATTATTTTAGACTTAGGTAATCACCAGTTTCTTCATCAATGATCGAGGGAAGGAACTCTTCTTCTACTTTAGGATTATCAGTGTCATTGGGAGTAGTGTTAGACTATTTACGAGGAGTAGAGGGTGCCGCAAACATGTGAATTGTATCTATTCCAATATCTTCAGTGGCAACAGATAGCTCTTCCCATTCATAATCATGAGAGTCTGTTACCTCATCATTGAATCTATTTAAGTATTTAGCAATGGTTATCTAATGTACCCGGTTAGCTACATGTGGATCAAAGTGAGGTAAATCAAGGATATGTGAAATTGTGACCAATTGCCCCTAGTTAGGATGTAAATCTTGTTGTCAAGGTGTCTCTTGAGTAATTGTTGCTATTAATGATATCTCTAGACCAGCTATTATTGTGTCTCCTACCTCTTGAATGGGAGGTTGTGCTATCAAGGGAGTGTGAAGATCTTGTGGTACCTCAAAGTGGGGTACATATAATTCTACTTGGTAGTTGGGATCCTCTATGCCAACATGTAATAATCTTTCATAGGACCACTACTCTAGTTTATCTGTTTCATCACTCCCTTTATTTGAGTTTGGACTCCTTTTGGAAGTAGGTTTATCAGTTTTAGTATTAAAACCTAGTCCTATTTTGTCTCTGGTATTTTAGAACTCCTTGGGTATAGGTTCAATGAGCCCTCTCCTTGTGTCATTCAGAGGTCCTTTTCCCTTGTATCCCATTTGTTTGAGGAAATCATATCCCTTGCCATACTGTTCTGGGGATATCTTTACATGTTTGACCTCAGCTTCCACCAGTTCTCCTTTGTAAAGCCAGTCCAAGAATGTCTATTCTTATGTGTTATCTAAAGAAGATGTGGATGCCTTTACCATGCTAGCTGCTTTGTCTACTTTTGGCTCCTTGGATGCTGTAGGTGTGAATGTTGAGGAAGGTTTTCCATAGGATCTTGGTGATACCAAAAGTTCTATCAGTGAGGGAGTCAGGTCTAGATTGTACTCTCCCATACCTGTTTCTTCAAGTTTTAAGGTTTTGCCAAAAATCTTCATAACCATGTCCTTGGTAGTTTTAGGAGAAATTGCATCCATAGCCTCCTTGTTATGTGGGATCATACTACCAGCTTTGATATTATTACAAGTGTAGTTAGCATATGCAGGAGTCATCACTTCCACCTCATTATGTGGGAACTTTATGCACTGGTGGTAAGTAGATGGCACAACTTGCATTTCGTAAATCCATGGTCTCCCTAACAGGATATTGTAGGCCAAGGGTAGATCTAGAAATTGACATGTGACATTCCTCTCAATTGGTCCAACTCTAATAGGTAGTGATGAGCCTATTTTACTGTCTTCATTATATTAATCCTTGCACTCTGTTTTCAAGTATTATCAGAATAGTTGTGAACTTTTAGTCAGTTGAACTTTTTTTAAGTACAAAAAGAACCATTAAGCCATGGATGGAATAGATATGTCATATTACACCAATATTATATATATGTTGTAGTATTTTATATAATAATTAGAATATATGTTCGAACATTTGGATTAATTTGATAAGCTGCTTGCATGAATATATTTTGCATATTAACTAATCTTTCCAAGAAGTAGGAGTCACTGGGAGTGGGCAATAGCATTGAAGGAGGATGTAAAGACCAGCTTCGAGTAGATAAGCCATCATGGCATCAGAAGACACGGCTGCTATAAATCAGGAGCCACTATTTCAGAGATGCATAAATGTAGCTTTGCTATATTCCCTCTGTATTACCAACATGTTGACATGATTGCCCAGACTTCATTATGCACATCGTGGGCCATTGCACTTCATGTTCTCTTTCTTTGGCACAGTTTTAGTTAGTTAGTTCCTTTTCTATTTTGGAATAAAGAAGTCAATCCTCTATTTATAGGGAAGAGACTGTTTGTTTTTAAGTATGGATTTTCAAATGGAATACAATGTTCTTATTGTATCTTGCACAACAAGTTCATTTTTAGTTTCATGTCTTATTCTCATGTAATCAGTTTTGAAAGATAATGAAATAAATCTTGGTTCATATTCTGTGTTCATAGATTAGCAGAAGCCAACTAAGGGGGCCCACTTGGTAGGTGGATTAGAGTAGAAGTAGAATATATTTACTTTCTGCATTTCTAGTATTCTAGATATAAGATTACAATTTCTTCCTGCAGCATTGTACTTTGTGAATGTTCCTGCAACACGTGCAAGGATAGCTATAGTGAATGCTCTAGGTTGAAAGAATAGATTTAAGTAGATTTTGCAAGTTGCAACATTCATTTTAGTGATGACTAAGTGTATTTCCCTTCCTGCAACCCTAGTATAGATTCCTTTCATGTATTTTACTTTCCTGCAGCATAGGTAGAATGCCTCCTTAAGGAGCTTAGTGCACATACTGTGATGTACCATTTCAATTATACATCCCTGGGTTGACAAACTAAATGCACCTCATGGTAGGAGAAGTGATCCTTAGATTGAATAAACTATTCCTAAGAGAGGCTTTGTGCATGATTACTAAGCACCTATTGTGAGGTGGTTCATTTTTGGCGCTGTTGCCGGGGATGGTGTCAAGCTAAGAAGCCTTCTGAGTTTTTTAGTTAGTTTAATGGTTTGTGGTCCTAAATTTGCTTCACCAGTGTGAAGAATTCATTTGCATGCATTGAAGGGGAAGAAGAAGAGATGAATATAGCAGATTTCTTCTAGGAGAACCTATGAATTTGAATGAGCAAGTTAAATAAGTTGAGTTGCCTTTTGTTGACGCAAGTCCTGAGTTTCCTGCAACATCTACCATTGGAGAAGGGTCTTTTGATATAAGTTGTCTCTGGTCTTTTGCTGAAATCTTGGCCAGCTTTCTTGATAATTCTAACCCAAATGCACCTACTAATAACAATGTTGTGGCTAATATTCATTTCCAACTGGAAGTACCACCCCTAATACCTCCAGTAATGGCACACCCTACTTTCCCATTTCCTCTGCCAAGCTTTATAAACAATGCTAACCTCAAGAATATACCCTCAGCTGCACTTCCAAAATTTTATGGGCTGATAACCAAAGATTCTAACACCTTTTTGTTTTAGTTCAACATCCTCTATCATAGCTTTGACTATAACATTGATGCCCACAAAATCAAGTTGTTTCCAACAACACTAAAAGAGTCAGCCTTACGATGGTTCATGGGATTAGAAGCAAATGCAACAGGCACGTGGGATGAGATGCAGACCCTATTTATAGAGAAATATAAAGAATATTGCAAGGGGAGTGGCCCAAGGGGAGATGGAATTTTTAGAATGTCACAGAAGGATGAAACTTTGGAGGACTATGTTTCACATTTTTTATACACCATGCAGAAGAATCCCCAACATGTTCTGGTGGAGGATTCACAGAAACTAGTCTTCTTGAGAGGAGTGAACGACAGCTGTCTAGAAGCATTGGATCTCATGGCTAGTGGGGACATATCCCAATCTTCTTGGGATGATCTCAAGAAAATCTGTCTCAACTACTCCAAATCAACTGGGAAGAAAAGCAAAGGATATTGGTCTACAACAATTAAAGGGAGCAGTTCAGGCATTTCTAAGTTGGAGATATCTAACTTGCTAGAAGATTTCAAGAAAGATATCATTAATGATGTTGCCACACATCTTGACACCATGACTTCCAAGAAGAAATATGCAGATGCTAAATTGTAGTTGGCTGAATATTGCCCTCATTGTCGGAAACAAAAGAAAGACTATGAGTGCAAGCTGGTGGCGAACCTGGAAAATCAACATTTGCCTACTGAGTACATGAAGATAGAAGGAGATAATGAGAAAGTGTTCTTCATTTCTCAATGTCACCCATGGGCACCATGACAAGGTATGCCTTAGGACCCATTGTAATTTTCAAATCCTTACAATAGTCAATGGAAAAACCAAAGTTATCAAAATATTCCTCAGTACTCTCAGCCAACCTGGAATAACTAGTGGCCTAGCTAGAAAAATAACCAGTGGCCTAACCAGAAATATAACCAGTGGCCTTACCAGCAAAATAACCAGTGGCCTAACCAACAAAATAACCAGTGGCCTAAATAGAAAAACCAATGGAAACCACCGCAAGGGAATTGGTAGAAAAATAATCAATGGAGGGGACCTCCATAGTGGCCTAACCAAAATCCTACTTTTCCACAATTACTGCCACCAGTGCCACCTCCTCCAATAATGCCACATCCTACAGCCACTAGCCCCAATCCAAAGCAAATGCAGTTGCCTACTTAACTGCAACCGAATCCAAATGGAAATTAACAATAGTAGCCAATGTATACTACTGATACACAATGGTATCCTGCTTACGCTCTAGATATATTTGACATACATATGAGGTCAGGTACTACTCTGCCTACACCCAAAAATCCTATTATCACAAAAGTTGCAGACACTCCTGCAGCATCAACACCTCTTCCAGAGGCTATATTGCAAAATACCACCCAATCAACTCAAAAATCTAGCAAAACCGATGATGAAACCTCAGTTGAACCTCCTTTTCCACAAAGGCTCACAATAGAAAAACCTATATCCCAAGAGGAGATGCCTTTTGATATTCTTAAGCAGCTGAAAAATATGCATATCCAAATACCTTTGTTTCAAGCTATCAAAGATGTTCTTATCTATGGGAAAGCAATTAAGGATGTATGCCTTAAAAAGCCTGGGAGGAAGAAGAAAGACCCTCAAAAAGTTCATGTCATAGGGAAACATGCAGATATCATGTTGGGGAAGGTAGTTATACCCAAGTATTCAGACCCTGGAATTCCAGTAGTTGACTTGATAATTAATGGATAATCTGTTAAAAATGCATTAGTTGATTTGGGGGCAGCCATTAATGTGATGACCAAAGATACAATGCATAGACTAAGTATAGAAGGCTTAAGAACAACACCAACAATATTACAACTTGCTGATAGTTCAACAGTCACTCTAGATGGTCTTGTAGAAGACGTGGTAGTTACCCTAGACTCATGGGAATACCCTGCTGATTTTCTCATCTTATCACCAAAAGTAAACTTTGCTGGCTATCCAGTCATCCTCGGGAGACCTTGGTTAGCCACCACTAATGCAAAAATAAATTGCAGATCAGGGAGTATGAAAATTTCAAATGGCCAGGCAATAAAGAAAATAGCACTCTATCCTCCTACCCAACCTCAGCTAGATTTGAAGGATCCCATTTGGCTAGAACTAGGAGATGAGGAAGAAGAGGTAAATTCTTTTGCTCAGCTTATGATGATGCATAGAGAGTCTTTTCTGAAAATGCAAGAGGAATATGATGTAAAACAAAGTATTCTTACCAATGAGTGTATAGCAGAAAAAGATGTTTTTGAAAGTGTTATTCTATAGCTATGTACCTATGAAGACTGTGTCTTTCCAGCAAGCCCTAAAATAATTAGCCAATTATTACCATGTGAAATAGCTACAAAACCAATACCTAAGATGTCAATGGTAGAGCTAACAACTGCTATGGAAATTTCCCTGGGTCATAATCTCCATGTAAACAACAAGTTACCACCTCAACAAATGGAACTGTTAACTAAACTCTTGTGTAAGCATGAGAAAGCCTTTGCTTGGAATTATGGAGACATGCTAGGACTGAACCCCAATCTCTGTACCCATAGGATCTACATTAATGATGGCAGCTTACCTCTATGCCAGCCTCAATGAAGGATAAATCTAGCATTGAGAGAGATAGTCAAAAGTGAATTACAAAAATTACTAGATGCTGGTTTCATCTATCCAATCTCTGATAGCAAGTGGGTATCACCATTAGTAATTGTACCTAAGAAAGGGGGGAAATGGAAAATATGTGTGGATTACAAAGAGTTGAATAATGCCACAAAGAAGGATCATTTTCCTTTACCCTTTATTGATCAAGTTTTTGACACTTTGGCTGGTAAGAAATATTTCTCCTTTCTAGATGGATATAGTGGTTAAAACCAGATCAACATTGCTCCAAAAGATTAGAAGAAGACTACATTCACATGCCCCTGGGGTACATATGCCTATTCTATATTACCATTTGGCCTATGCAATGCACCAACTACTTTCCAGAGAGCTATAATCAGCATTTTTGTTGATATATCACATGATCATATGGAGATATATATGGACGACTTTACTACATTTGGAGTCACCTTTGAGGAAGCCCTAAAGAATTTGGAAAGAGTGCTAATTAGATGTCAGGAATACAATTTGTCTCTCAATAGTGACAAATGTTTCATGATGATGCAAGAAGGCATAGTGTTGGGACATTTTATATCTGAAGCTGGAATCCAGGTAGATCCTACAAAAATAGAGTTAATTCTAACATTACCTATTCATATAAAGTAGAAAGATGTTAGGTCTTTCCTAGGACATGTTGGCTACTATAGAGGGTTTATCCAAAATTTTAGTCAAATAGCTAGTCCTCTGTATACTTTTCTTACTAAAGAGGCTAAATTTAATTGGACAAAAGAACGTGATGAATCCTTCCAGCAACTTAAGAAATTGTTAACCACTGCACCCATACTTAGGGGTCCTGATTGGAATTTCCCATTTCACATTCATATAGATGCTTCAGACTATGCAATAGGTGTTGTCCTAGGACAAAAGTCTAGTAACCTAGAAAATGCAATTTACTACATTAGAAAAAGCCTCCATGGACCAGAGTTAAACTACACAGTGACAGAGAAAGAATTACTAGCAGTAGTATATTCCTTGAACAAATTTCGTCATTACATAACTGGCTATCCTATTTTTTTCATACTGACCATACAACAATAAAATATCTCATGAAAAAACCTGCTATCACAGGCAAGTTAGCAAGATGGCTTCTTCTTTTGCAGGAATTTGACATTACTATAGTTGACAAGCCTGGCAAGGCAAATGTAGTAGCTGATTATCTGTCAAGAATCCACCATACAAAACAAGATACTAATCTGATAGATGATGCATTTCCAGATGAGCATTTGTTTCATATTTCTGTCCAAAGTCCATGGTATGCTGACATAGCTAATTACCTTGCAGCTAACAAAGTTCCAACACATTTTTCTTACAAAGAAAGAAGATTACTGGTTGAAAAAAGTTTTAATTTCTCTTGGATTGATAACATGCTATTTTACACTAGACCTAATCAAGTAATGCATAGAAGTGTGAGAGAAGATGAGACATATGAAATTCTCCATGCCTATCATGATGAACTATGTGGGGGACACTTTGCAGCAAAAAGAATAGCCCAAAAGATTTTAACAACCATATATTATTGGCCTACACTTCACAAGGATGCAGCTAGCTATACAACAAAATGTGATAAATGTCAAAGAATGGGCCGACCGACTAAGTCTGATGAAATGCCATTAAATCCACAAGTGGTGGTCACTCCATTTGACAAATGGGGTATGGACATAATTGGCCCAATAGACCCTCCATCCAATGGGAAGTCTTACATCCTGGCGTGCACCGATTATTTGACCAAATGGGTCAAAGTAAAAGCTATGAAACATGTCTGAGACCATAAAGTTGCAGAATTTTTGTATGATGAGATTTTCACAAGAGATGGAGTACCAAGAGAACTTGTAATTGACCAAGGTGCCCAATTCACTTCTAATTTAATAATAGAGCTCATGAAATAATACAATCTCAAACATACGAAGTCCAGCCCTTATCACCCTCAAGCCAATGGACAGGCTGAAGTTACAAATCGGGAAATATAAGCCATCTTAACAAAGACAGTTCATCTACATCATTGGGACTAGAGAAAATGACTATCAGAAGCTATCTGGGCATACATAACAACTTGGAAGACCACTACAGGATTCACTCCATTTGAACTATTATATGGAAAAATAGCTATGCTACCAGTTGAATTTGAACACAAAAAACTGAGGACAACATTGCAGTTAAATATCGATCTTCCTGCAACATAGAAGGAATGATTACTGCATCTCAATTCCCTAGATGAAATGCATAAATCTGCACTAGAGAGAACTGAACTAGTCCAGAAACAAAGGAAGAAATGGCATGACTCACATATCAAGAGAAAACAATTTCAAGTTGGAGACTAGGCATTACTGTATGATTCAAGATTCAAAGAAATACCAGGCAAGTTGCATACAAGATGGCTGGGGCCATATGAAATAAGCCATGTTTTCATAAATGGAGCTGTCCAATTGACCACAATTGATCTGGTACAGTTCAAGCTTCTAGTCAATGGACATCGGCTAAAGTTGTATCACCAACCCCAAACAAAAGAAGACTTCCTACAACAATTCAAACAACAAAAATTAAATAAGCTACAGGTAACAGTTCCTGCAGCAGAGGGTGCGAACCTTCTTACTGCAGCTCTTCAGTAAAAATCCATCGAGCATGTCCATAATACATGCTTCATGTTTACATGAATTACATTCCTCCATTCACTTTCTATTTCTTCTTTCCAACTCATCTCATTTCTTTAATCTACCACCCACCCACCTTCCATGTCATCATCATTTTTCCTTTAAAAGCTTTCAATAAGAATCCGGGTATGCTGACATAAGCCACTACCACTTTCGTACCACTCTCACCACCTTTTTTGGCATATGCAAAGATCGAATGATAGGTACGCGCTTTTCAAATTTTTTCCATTTTTAGCGCATAGATTTTGATAATTATATCTAGTACTACAACACATATCATTATGACATTATGTCAGTTCCATCCCTCGTGCCATTTCTGCCAAGTGTGGACACTTGTCAATGTTAAGTAGGGGGAGGGACATGATTAATTCCAAACTTTCATTTCTATTTATTCCTGAAAGATTTAATGTCACCTCAAATTTGTACTTAGCCTTGCCTCATTAAAGTTCTAAGTGTTATATCGCACAACTATTGTACTTTAATTCCTGAATCCTCCATGATTGTCAAACTTGATGTGACTTATAATTAAGTTAAGTGACAACCTATAGTAAAGATTACAATCTCTCCTATTTCAATTCATCACCATTGTTCATGCCAAAAAAAATAGATAAATTCAGGAGAACGCTCATAGTTCTTTGTTAAAAAAAAAATAGGTAGTCTGAAATTCAAATAAGGAATAAGGCATCTACCTACTGCTGAGAAGATAGATTGAAATTGGAAAAGCATAGATGGGAGGCCAGTTATAGAGACACAAGTTGGTAGCACATGGTGTGTTACTCTCAGATGTTGAAGTGGTCATAAGATTCAATGCATGCGGCTGGTTAGGGTATTTCCTAAGGTTAACAAAATTTGATGAGGACTCAGCAGTGGAATTTTTGAGTACATTTGAAGAAGGTTAGGCAACTATGTGGGGATTAATAGTGGTCATGATAGAGGAGAAGATTGCAGAAGTTACTAGATTACCAATGGTTGGAGAACATTATCCTAATGTTCATGATGCTATATTAGCAAGGGCTCAGCTCACCCTAGTAGGTGATCCTCCTTTGGAGATTACCAAACAGGGTTGCAAGAGAATGTCTATCCCTCCACCATATAATAAGTTGGCCATGCATGTTATCAGGTATTTCACATGTGAAGGGAGATTTTTCAATTTAATTGCACATCATTTCAAATTACTGAGTTATGTGAGGCATAATCTAGTTGTAAATGTTCCAAATTTTTTATATAACATGCTATGCATTAGTGCTGAAGAGACCCAAAAAGGGAATGCAAATTTTGTTACCCACCATGCCCTAAATAAACTGTTAATAGAAATATCTCTTAGGGATGCCTCTCCCATGGCATGGTTGGAGTTTTTCTAGCACAAAACCCAACAACCACAAGTTAACCCTAATGAGCAAATTGGTCATGATAATGTAATACCAACTGACCTAGCCGTTGAAAAAGATGCCCAAGGGGCAGAAACCATAAATCTTCAAGGAAATGTGCCCTTACTTGCTCATGAGAGAAATGTACCTACTTCTTCCCAAACCAAAGGAAAATTAAAATTAGAGGAGGAACCTCCAGTTCCTATAGCCAAACCACAAATCCCTACTTCTTTGAAGGGGAAGAAAAGAAAGTCGGTTCCTGCAGCAGCTGCTCCTACAACAGAGAAGCCAAAGAAGACTACTAAAGAAAAGGCTGTAGAAATTGTGGAGACCCCTGTGCAAAGGAGTCCTAGAATGAGAGGACAACTCCCTAGGGAATCCTCCATAAGCCAACCCACTTCTCCTTTGCAATATGATGAAAAAACCAATGTGCAAATAATTTCAGATGATTCCCTAAATCAATTTGCAGTTCCAGACTTTCCTCCGCACTCCACATAAACTTATGAAGCTAAACCTGGTGTTTTTCAAAACACTTCCTAGGAAATCCATCAGGAGATTCTAGTCATTATCAAGGAAAATGCCTCAGTAATCCATCAGTTAGCCTATGCAAAAACTACCTTAGTTCCCTACAAAAGAACTTGGTTAGTAAGTTTCTTAGAGCAGTCTTGGAAGGAACAGAGGAGGCAAAGCAATCTGGCAAAAGATTGTGGCCCAATCACATTGCAAACACTTCTCTTTGGATTGCATAATAAGTATGTGTTAACAAAAACTCTATGGAGAGAAGAAAAGAAGAAACTAAAGAAGTTCATAATAGAGAAAGAGGAAGAAATTGTAGAATTGAAAGAACAATTGGCAAAACAAAAATAGAAAATGGATCATGCCCTAAAATTGGCTGATCAAATCATTACATGTAGGCCACCTCCTAGGGTCTATACCATCTGTTTGAAAGAACAGTTCCTCTTGTTCTAGCTAATGATGAACATCAAAGATATTGATTTTGAGTTCAAGTCAGCCCAGGAATTTTATGGTATTTATTAGACTCTTCCCCCATGGAAACAAAATCTACTTTGTGAACTATACATGCATAACTTCATTATCCCAGCTGAGACTGAATGGAATCCTCTACTCTACATAGGGGGTATCCACCTAAGGGTATTGATGTCTTGGATGCACAATGAAGCCAACTATGATAAATAGTTGGAAAATTATAAGGAATAGGAGAAAATAGAGCCATTACCATTAAGAGCAGAGAGCATCAAGCCAGCTACACTCTTCAAAGATTGGCTCAATTTGACTTATGGAAAAATTAAGGAAGAAACAAGGGACAAATTTTTTGGGATTAGAACAAAGGTTTATGCAAAGTATGATGGTTTATCTTACTTCATCTTTCAAAGAGCCCTAGTTGGAGCCAAAAGCAGATGGGGTAGGTTATTCAAGATATTGAAGAGATCATAACCACACAGTCCTATCAACCTCCAAGAAGCTATCCAAAGAGAGACAAAATACGTTCAGCTGGGAAGGAAAGCTAGACAGGAACTCTGGTGTCCACTCACCATGCAGCCACCGATGCTCCTCTAACCTTTCTATGACATCAACACTGATAGACTAGACTGGCTTCAACAAGATCATAGAGTGGGTGTCTGGGAGAGAACAAGAGGGTTCTATTACACCTTTAAAAGTCAAAGGAGAGGAAGAATAGAGGTTGGAGATTTCAGTGCAATTACCATAAGATATAATTCTTGAGGACAAGAATTTAGCTTGCCAAGGGGAAAATGATGAGCCTATTTTACTATCTTCATTATATTAAACCTTGCACTCTATTTTCAAGTATTATTAGAATAGTTGTGAACTTTTAGTTAGTTGAACTTTTGTTAAGTACAGAAAGAACCATTAAGCCATGGGTGGAATAGATATGTCATATTACCCAATATTATATATATGTTGTAGTATTTCATATAATAATTAGAATGTGTGTTCTAACATCTAGATTAATTTGATAAGCTTCTTGCATGAATATCTTTTGCATATTAACTAATCTTGCCAGGAAGTAGTAGTCGCTAGGAGTGGTTGACAACATTGAAGGAGGACACAAAGACCAGCTTCGAGCGAATAAGCCATCATGGCATTAGAAGACACGACTACCACAAATCAGGAGCCACTATTTCAGAGATGTATAAATGTAGCTCTGCTATATTCCTTCCGTATTACCAGCATGTTGACTTGATCTCCCAGACTTCATTGTGTACGTCGTGGGCCGTTGCGCTTCCTGTTCTCTTTCTTTGGTACGGTTTTAGTTGGTTAGTTCCTTTTCTGTTTTGGAATAAAGAAGTAAATCCTCTATTTATAGGGAAGAGAATGTTTGTTTGTAAGTTCAGATTTTTGAAGGGAATACAATGTTCTGATTGTATCTTACACAACAAGTTCATTTTTAGTTTCATGTCTTATTCTCATGTAATTAGTTTTAAAAGATAATGAAATAACTCTTGGTTCATATTTTGTGTTCATAGATTAGCAAAAGCCAACCAAGGGGGCCTACTTGGTAGGTGGATTAGAGTAGAAGTAGAATAGATTTACTTTCTACATTTTCAGTATTCTAGATATAAGATTACAGTTTCTTCCGGCAACATTGTACTTTGTGAATATTCCTGCAACACCTGCAAGGATAGCTATAGTGAATTATCTAGGTTGAAAGAATATATTTAAGTAGAGTTTTCAAGTTGCAACATTCATTTTAGTGAGGACTAAGTGTGTTTCCATTCCTGCAGCCCTAGTATAGATTCCTTTGATGTATTTTACTTTCCTGCATCA
Organism: Thuja plicata; assembly: GCA_018584345.1. Taxonomy (NCBI): domain Eukaryota; kingdom Viridiplantae; phylum Streptophyta; class Pinopsida; order Cupressales; family Cupressaceae; genus Thuja; species Thuja plicata. Next base: position 139,312 of record MU215619.1, read on the forward strand.
TAGGTAGAATGGCTCCTTAAGGAGCTTAGTGCACATACTGTGCTGTACCATTTCAAGTATACGTCCCTGGGTTGACAAACTAAATGCACCTCATGGTGGGAGAAGTGATCCTTAGATTGAATAAAATATTCCTAAGAGAGGCTTTATGCATGATTACTAAGAATCTATTGTGAGGTGGTTCAGGTTGAACATTAAGACCTTTGGTTGATCTCTCTTCCTCGTCATAAGCTTTGATAGTTATTTTTCTTCTAGAGTCAATTGTCTGTTTTGAGAGACCCAATCTCTTGATTAGATCAAGTGTACAGATATTCAATCCTGCACCTCCATCTATCAACACGCATCTAACATGGGATTTATGAATAAGGAATTCAATATGGAGGGGTTGATTATGTGGATGTGTCAATGACTTATCATCCTCTTCAGAAAAGGAGAGGTAATGTGGCACTGAGATGTGATTGACCATCACTTGGAATTTGTCTATATCAATATCCTTTGGGATGTTAGAAACATGTAGAGCCTATTCTAGGATTTCCTTATGTACTGTGGATATTTTGAGCAACTCAAAAAAGGAAATTTTGGCAGAGGTTCATTACAATTGGTCTACCAAGTCATATTTTTCTCTAGGAATAGTAACGACGTGTTTTGTTGCTGGTTTAGGAATAGTTACAATAGGAACCTTGGATGTCGGTGTCAGTTTTGGAGGTCCCTTGATTGTGACCTGTGCTTGGCTCTGTGTTATGGCATTTGAGTGGAATGAGACACCTTTGATTGTGACCACATTGATTGATTCAGTCTTAATGTCTAGCATATTAATCACACTGTCATTGTTGGAATAGGTGTAGTTGACTTCGTTACCTTTCCCTTTAGATGTTTCTCCTTTTTCATAATTAGGAAAGGGTTTGTTGAATGTTGTATGATCCTCATTGGTAGTATGTCTTTCTACTTTGATCTTACCTCCTTCAATGAGATATTGAATGACATGTTTGAGCTTAAGGAAATTATTAGTCTTGTGTCCCTTGTTTTTGTGTAAGACACAATAGGAATTATAATCCCACCACCTGGGTTTGACCATTGGTTCCCATGGTTTGGAATCTAGGATTGTGAGAACTTTGTTATCCAATAGTGTTTTCAAAATGGTCTCAAGAGGTTCTCCCAAAAGAGTGAAAGTCTTTTGGGGTTTTGAAGTCCATGTCCGACCCTTGCTATTATCACTGTTTGCTTTGGGTACAGGGGTCATGATTTTAGCATCCTTGCTTGCTTGCATGCTATTAGTCAGATTGAATCCCTCAGGTTTAGGATTAATGTTAGAGACATCAACCACTCTGTCATTAACAACATTTTTGTTTTTCTTCCACCATTTAGGCTTGGAGTTGGAGTTGTTGGTTTTGTTTTCATTTTGAAGGGTGATCTCCCCCCTTTTGACCATGAATTCCTCAATATGGAGGGCATTTTTAATCATTTTATCGAAGCTTGGAGAGTCTTGCATTTGTAATGCATAGTTCAATTCATGCACCAAATTATTAACGAAGATCTTCATCTTCTCTATTTCGGGAATGACCCTTGAATATCATGCAAAGATCTTCCTCCACCTTTGTAGGAAGTGTGTAAATGATTCACTAGTTCTCTATTTGGTATTACATAGGTCTATCATAGTCACATCATGTTGGATGTTGTAGGAGTAATGCTAGATAAAGCGTTGAATCAGCTCCTCAAAGGTTTTGACTTTAGGGTTTAGTTTTGAGAACCACTCCATGGCATTACCTCCTAAACTTCCTAGAAATAGTCACATGAAGTATGTAGGTTCGTGCATGTATTCTATGCTTAGAGCAGAAAATTCCCTCACATGATCATGTGGGTCAGTTTCTCCCATGTACTTTTCATAATTTGGTCTTGCCACTTTGGGAGGAAACGGGACCATAGTGATACTCTTGTCAAAAGAAAATGGACAAATGACATCCAAAGAGTATTGTGTTTTGGGTTTCTCTTTCTCCTGTTTGAAGTTTGTGAGTTCTATTTGCATCAAAGTGAGTTGCTTGGTGAGAATGGATATAGGAGTTGGTACCTCCTTTTATTTGAGCTTTTCCACATCATAATCCTTAGGTAATTTGACACTTGTGGACGCTAGATGGAGGAAGTATTTATCGTTATCCTCATCAATCATTTTCTCTATTATTTTATAGAATCTCTTGCTCTGTTTGAGTTTTTCATATTCTTCTTCAATGATTTCATTCTCACTGCCAGATTCAAATAAGGGACGGTCGAACTTGGGTTCTTCTTCCTCATCCATATCTTTGGGCTTTTTGCCATTGTTATATTCCTCAAAGGCCTCACTCCATCTGCGAGTGTCGCTATCCATTTGTGGGGAGTTTAGATTGAGTAGGGAACTACAAGATGTTTCCCCTTGAATGTGTGGTGTTTTAGGAGGCACTTTTAATCCTTTAGACATGTACTTGTTGCATCTTGTGTTAACCATGAAGTTGTTTCTCAACTTTGTTAATGTTTCCCAATAGTGCAAGTGAGAGTTTCAAACTATTCAAGTGGGCGTGTCTAGATAAAAGTAACTATTTGTTTTTGGTGGACATAAATGATTCTAGCATCAGAGGGTTAGATTTCCTTGATAGTGAGCTGGAAACCAAGTTGTTGGTAGAAAGCGGGTAGACCACACGTATTGAACTGGTCATGAAAGACTGACTAAGCATGCAAGGTAGACGTTTGAAAAAGTGTTCTGATACAACAAAAGGGAGACTAGAAAAGACAATAGGGACAGACTAAAGAGCCAAAAGGGTACCTAAATCAACTAAGAATTTCTAAAAAGTACCTTTGCAAGTACCCACTGTCCTAGATGCAAGCTCCCAGATGTGAGCCTCTGATGACACCAGATGCGAGCCTAAACCCTAAATATGACTATGTGCTGACCAAATGCGAGGCAGTATACCAGATGTGATCCTAAATACCAAATGCAATACAGGACATACATGATGCAATTTTATGATGCCTTTGTTAGATTTTGCCAGTTTTGAAATTTGCATTTTGGGAGTTCGTGTAGTTTGTCTGATCTATGATCGTCTTTGGAGACTTGCTAGTGAGTGAAAAATACATGTATCTGAAGGTTTGAATATTGTTGCTTGTTTGAAGGAGTTTATCTTTTTGGTGATTTTTTAGACATGTCAAACATATTTGCTTTGTTAGGAGGATGAAACAGTCACTCATCTTTTTCCTATTCTCTAGGTGGAGGATGAAAATATTTGCTTGTTGACTCAGGTACACACTCAAATGCTAATCAGAATATAACCATCACCAAGCACACAATGGATCTAGTCATGATGTTGTATTAGCCAACTCCAAACGCAAGTGAGGGCACGATATGATGAGTGTCTTGGGGAAATTACATTTTGCGTTGCACAAAGATTATCACCCTTTCGGGGGTGAATAAGGAATTCTTTTAGTTGAAATTGTTGTAGATTATTGGGCAATCCATTTGAAACCGTCCCCCATAAAATTGCACAAGGCAAAATTGAGGCGTATAGCCCTATGAGTACCTGAATATATGTAGTCTTGCAAGCAATATTCAAGCAGCTCCACTCTACATATACCCAAGCATGTTCAAGGAATGATGTCAAAATTCTATGAACAAAACCAGCTCTGTCTTCTGAGGCTTTAGCCTACAAGGAAGCAACTATTTATAGTGAGTTGGAAGGGTTGATGTAAAACCTGTCCTCACTTGGGTCATTCCCGAGAGATTTTTTCCTCAACCAGCAGACCCTCTTCTATTAAATATGTGTACAAAGGGTTGGCGAGATTTGGATGTCTGGATTTCTGATTCTTCTTCTGAAGAAGAGCATACTCTCATAATCTAAGCCATTTTCTCCCAAAACAGAGTCAATCAAAGTGGTTCTTTCCTTCAAGAAATATTGTGCCTGATTTAGATGTTCCTATTTTAATGAAAACAAGATGCTTGAAAGAAGTAGAGTTTGCCTTGTTCAATGAGCCACAATATTTAGTGAGTTTGTTTGTTCAATTTCTGTGTCCCAAAAATAAATTAAATAGTTGAACTTGTTCTTTGATCCACAATATTTAGTGATTTGTGTTGTTCATTTATTGATCCAAAAGAATTATACGATGTGATTTCTTGTTCAGTTAACTCCAAATTTCGTTCAACCCATAAACTGATGTGTGAGTTTATGATTTTCCTTAAAAGGAAAAGAGCATAGTCCTCTAGTTAGTTTAGTGATATATTGGAAAATGTATCTTAATGTTTGAAAGCTTGTAAATAGAGGTCAAGATGGGGGTTGGTAATGTGAAAAACTGAGTTAGTATCCGTTATTTCAACTCCCATGAAAAAACTTCAATAACAACCTGCAAACAATTGTTAGGCTGCAAAATATCAAAAACACAATTGGTCAAGATGTTAGAGTTAGGCAAATGAAGTGTGCAAATTTTCTAACCAGATGCAAGCCTAAAATAATTGAATGTGATACAGTATACTTTATATGACCTTTCTTACCAGATGCGACAGCATTCTCCCCAGATGTGAGCCTAAACTGAAAATGATATGGTAAATCCCAGATGTGAGCCTCATTTTCTATAGTGCGAGGGTGTATCCTGGATGTGATCCAGAATGACCAAAAATGGCCCGTAATAGAATCCTGTGTATGCAAATTAGTAACAAATTGATTCAAAATGAGGCCAAGTTGGAAATTGAGCCCCACGATGGGTGCCAGAAAAGTGTGTGTATATTTGTGCACCTATTGCCTGCGACACAACACATCAATAAGTCATTCTGTTAGTGTGAAACAAGGGTTAATGAGCATATAAAACCCTAACATCGACCTATTGCTTTCTAACTAGGATGAGTGTAGAAAATAACATAACAAACCTCAGATTATGCTAATACCAGTGACATAAACAACCTAGCATGAAATATTTAAGTTTAAAACAAACTATTTGATTATTTAAGCATGCATATTAGTCTAAAATGGGCATTATAACTATGTAAGAAAGTAACTATGAAGTGTGCATGAAGCTAGGAAGGAATGGGTAGCATAACAA
>MU215619.1:146112-159630 GCA_018584345.1 Thuja plicata
TAAATATTTGAATTTAAACTATAGGAAATTGAGTTTAATTAATTAATTAATGGTAATTAATCAATTAAAGCTTAATTAATTAATTAATGGTAATTAATCAATTAAAGCTTAATTAATTAAATAAAATCAATTATTAAGTTTGGGAATTTGATTAGATGATTTGGGGAATGAATTTAGAAGAAAATAGATGATTAATTAATGATTAAAAAATTGTTAATTTAATAGATGAAAATTAGTGTTTTTAATGTAAAGTCGCAAGCCTGTCCATTTTAGGGTGTCTACATTTGCCCCTCTTTGATGCGGTGTGACTTGTCGCAGTGTGTTAAAGATTCTTTGATTTTGCCCCAGCTTGCCCCAACATTTAGTAGGTGTATTTATGCCCCCTCAAAAAATTTGAGTGAAAAGTTGCGAGATGAGCGTTAATTTGTTGAAACTGTAAATTGTGGAACTGGGTAGCTGACGGATCTGAAAAGTAGTTTAAAATGCCCCTGTAATTGACCTTTGAAGTTTCCAGGGACTAGGAAGAAATTTCAGACCTCTTGGGTGAAATTAGGGTTTTTTATAACCCCTATAAGTAGCTAAGAGAGCTCTACATTTGTTACTTTGCGATTTGGAGCTCTTATCTTCTTGGTGAGTTTGTTTATTGTTTTCTGCTTCTTTTTCTTCCTATTTTTGATCGATGGCCTGTCTTCTAGGCGTTGTTTACATATCAGATCGAGTCCATTTGTACTGGTGACCTGCTAGCTCTGGATGTCCGGCGAGTTTCCTCACTTTACGTGTCATTTATTGCTTTGAAATTTTGTACTTTTTGAAAAATTTATACCTTTGCCGCAATCGACTGTGGTTTTGCCGCAATTGTAGTTTAAATGCCGCAATTGCTAGTTCTAAGCCGCATTTGATAAAAGTGCCATGTTTGCCTGCTTAAAATGCTGCAATTACTGTTTGAGTGCCGCACTTGTAGTTTAGGTGCCGCAATCGCATAAAAGTACCGTAATTGACCATGTTTAATGTCGCAATCGACTATTTAACACTGTATGCCTAATGTCTTTGTCAGTTATCTCTCATTTTTAGCTTTTGTTATGTTCCTCAATATATGAAACTGATAATTTTCTATTTTTGTACTCTGTGCAGTTCATCGGGCGCATCTTATGGTGACAAGAATTGAGGCCAGCAAGACTCATGTACAGATTTTAGCTGTCAGAGGATGAGAGGTCAGTACTTCGTGACCTGGGATTATATTAGATCTACTATATGCCTGAGATCATGACCAATAGGGGTCTGATCTCCGCTCTTCTAGAGTGATGGCATTCAGAGATCTGTACTTTCTGGTTGCCCACTGGGGAGTGCACTATGACTTTGGAGGATGTGTATTGTATCCTCCAACTCCCTATCTAGGGCGAGTTGGTGGAGTATTCCACTAGCATTGGTGTCACTTCTTTGATAGATCTCACTGGACTGCCCTCGGACTAGCTCAGGCTTGCCGGCGGGTACGACATTCCGTGGTCGAGGTTCAGATTAGGCCTCGATAGACTATCCACTCTGCTGGGTTGTTAGATTTGTGGGATCCTTTGCCCCGATCGGAATCAGCATGGGTTTCCTATAGGGTTCAGTAGTGTTCTTCAAAGTATGGTTCGAGACCATACTATCTTTGCATGGGGTCCGTGCATGTTGGCCCACATACATTTCTATATGATGTATGTGGCTTACCTTGATGGTAAGTCACTTGGTTGTGGTGCCACTTTACTATAGATTTGGGCGTGGGAGCATATAGCTGTCTTCCATCCTGTAGGTGCCCATGCTCTCCTGACTGATAGGCCGTATGTATATATGTATGATGGTGTGATTGTGCAGACCCATATGAGTCATCTTTCTTACTGGCGACATCAGCTTGACATGATTCCATATTTTATTTGGAGACCTTACCGAGATTGTCCTATTTGGGATGGTGAGGATATCCATCTTCCTTTTTGTAGATAGCAGAGATACCTGATTGGTCGCATTAGTGACCATGTACATATGATTGATTTCCATAACACCGACAGGGTGTTACAACAGTTTGGTGAGAAGCAAGATGTTTCAGATTCATATGCCTATTTTGTTCAATGATTGAGGGATGCTTGTGTCTAGGGTACTGTAGTGTCGCTTGATGCTGCACGCACTGAGTTTTTAGGATTGCTTCCTGTAGCATAGACCTGGCATTATACTACTGTTGACCTAGGTTTGTCTTTTATGATTGCTTATGTACTTCTTTTCTGCTTTCTGATTTGTGCTCATATCTTGCTGTGATTTTTATTTTATCTACTCTCTTGTTTTGTTCTCATATCTTGCTTTGATACTTGTGTATATCTTCTCTGGTACTAATGGTTGACTTATCTTTTACAGGTACTACTCCACAGTATGATGCCCATTGGTTGCTGCATTGTCCTATTGCCTTGACAGATGTTTCACATCCTGTTCCCAGGACTATCATGAGGAGGACTCGACGGGTACGATGCAGTAGGGGAGGCCATGATAGAGGGAGGGTTGGTGGATGGGGAGGGAGGGATGGTGGACGAGGGAGAGGTGATGATGGTGGGAGGGATGGAGGATGAGGGAGAGGTGATGATGGAGGAGATGATCCTGGTCCCGGGGGTGCTGGAGGTGCAGTGAGGACGGGAGGTGGTCGGAGTGGTGGTTAGTCCCGAGTTGGGCTGGGCACTATTTTGGATGAGGAGGAGGCCTTAGAGGTAGAGACACCCCAGTTGGTGCGCAGAGTTCACAGGTGTACGATAGCATTTTTGGCTCCCCAATAGGAGGATTAGGTTGTTATAGAGGAGGTGGATGTAGATCTCACAAAAATAGATGTGGAGGCTCTTGATGAGTAGAGTGCCGAGACCGGATCCTCAGAGGAGAGTGGCAGTAGTAGGAGTAGCACTAGGGAGAGCTCTGAGAGTGAGGATGATTCCATGGTTGTTAGGTGGAGGCAAGGTGAGGGGATGGGCAGAGAGGTAGAGGAGGGAGATATGGATGTAGCCATGGGTGGGATGGATGATGATACCTCAGAGGTGGAGTGCCTGACCCAGCAGGTTCAGGACCTTTAGGCCTGACTTGCCCTATCTAATGCACATGCTACTACTTTAGAGGCTTGTGTTATAGCTGCAGAGTCCAAAGAGTGATAGGCTTGGACCGAGGTTCATGCATTCATTGATAATGTACAGGATGTTGGTTAGAGAGATATTTTGGATAGATACTACAGATCTGGGTGAGAGGCTCAGAGAGAGAGAGTACTAGAGATGACACTATGAGGGTGCAGTTCCTGCTGCAGAGAGGGTTCTTAGTTATACAGTGTCACAGAGATCTAGTAGGGCGTAGTGTTCATAGAGTAGCAGTGCCAGAGGTCCTGGGTCCTCTCACAGGATAGATTCTGATATGCCTCCCCCTCGTGCCCCTCCTGGCGAGGGTGGGGGTATTTCTTGTTGATCATGCTCTTTGTACCATTTTTGTAGTGATGCATTGTATACACTGAGTAGTACCATTTTTTGTATCTGGATACACTGATATATATATTTGGATATACATGTTGATTACCTTCTTTGTTCAGACTTGCGAATTTTCATTTGCACTCAGATATTTGTGATTTACATGAGATGCAGCTATGTTTTGATATGATGTGCAATGGTTTACTGGCTTATGTATGATTCTTCATGATTAGTGATGAGATGTATATGCAATGTGTTTCTATTATGCACACTTGTATGTGGATGATTTACTTTTCCTATGATACTGACATGTTTATGCAGGATGGTGTAAATGAAATGCTTTTATATGAGATGCTTTATGAATGCATGTGATGTTTATGATTTATGATGTATGCAACTACCATGTTTTTGTATTTTTCTGATGCACTTAATGAATGAATGTAACTACTATGCGCCAAATATCTGAGTAATGCATGTGTTAGTTAGAAAGAAGTTAGTTTGGATAGATGTGCTCTGAGATTGATCTTATAGAATGGAATGATAGAAATGATGTTCTCTTTTTTGAATTTTTTGGATAGATATGATCTGATAGAAAGGATGAATGTCCCAAGTCGTTGCCCCTATTTCCAATAATTATCATCATTGCATATTTTCTGTATTTTTGATATTTTTGAAGAGCGTCGAATGATCCAGATCACATACCACCTGGATACCACCATGACCTCTTGATTGCGGAAGGAGTAGAGAGATTGAATAGAAAGAGACCCATAGTGCACCAAAATATTGAGCATTTGGATTCAACTATGTTCCCTTGTTGAAAAGAAAGAGAGCCAAGAGTACCCAGATATTGACCATCTAGATACCGCTTGTCCTTTGAGTTAATCTAAAACAAAGAAACCAAGATAGAACTCCTATGCACCTAGAGTCCATCTAGATAACACCGTGAGCTCTTGATTTCCAAAAGGGAAAGCCAAGAAAACAAGATAGAACTCTTACGCCCCTAGAGTCCATCTGGATAGCATCGTGAGCTCTTGTTTGCAACATAAAGGGAAAGACCATAGAAACCAAGATAGAACTCCAGAACAACTCAGAGTCCATCTAAATAGTGCTGTGAGCTCTTGATTCTATAAAGAAAACAAACAAAATAAAAGAGAAGGAATGTTCAATTCTTTCCCAGGTTTAAGCTCAGATCGTGGAACTGCGCGACTGCCAGATAAGTGACAGTGCCTACCACATTTATCCTAAATAATCATGGCCCTAAAATTGAAATGAACATTCAACAGACAGCAATCAAAGAAAATAATTCATGACCTATCATAGCTACTCTCCTCACATGGTGGATCCTAGAGTAGCATAAGAACATAACCCCAAAATATAGACTAACATCTGACTGACTTGACTGACCTAGTCAACATTTTTGTGTGGTTCCTTGATGCAGTTGGATTCTCTTGATTGGCTCAAACTCTTTGGATAGGCTTGATTGGGTTGATTGTGTTGGCAGCTGATTAAGCTGTGTCAGATGGGCCAAATGCTTGTTCACAAAGCTCATGATTGTGACAGTATTGACAGTTTGGCTTGGTCGCCTACTGCTTGTTGATTGAATTGAAAGATTGATATAGCTATGTCAGATGAGCCCAATGCTGATATACAAAGCTCATTATTGTGACATTTGATTAACTGGGCGTGCTTGCCCCTTGCTTTCTTGATAACTGAGTTGGTTTTATTGCTTGGGATTTTGCAATTTTTTGAATGTTTTTGATGAAGATTGATTTTCTCTTGATTTTTGATTTTTTTAGGAGTTTCTTGATGATTTTTCTGATTTTTAGGATTTTTTAGAACTTTTGGAATCGCCCCTAGTCTGATGGACCAATAAGTAACCATGGGTAAGTACTTTGTGCTCATAGCAGATTGTGCTTCTGGATATTGCTTGGGTAGTCAGTCTTGCATTTTGAAGTGTGCTCAAGCTTTTGGAGCTCATTGATGGTGAAGCTGGATTTGAACACTTGGTGCCTGTTTGCCAGGTTTTCACCAAGGTACCTACTCAATAGCACCTGAGTGCCAGGTTTTCACCAAGAGAGCAATTTTTTTTCTCTTTACTTTTTTTACTTTTTTTTTTATTGTCGCCAAGGCGCCTGATTGCCAGGTTTTCACCAAGGTAACTTTTATATTTTTTGATTTTTTTGGTATTTTCTGGATATGTAGATAAATGCCTTAACCATAGAGACCTTTAAGGGTATAACCTCTTTAGGTGCATGTTGTTGATGTAGCCGGGGAGCTGATTTCCTTCTGGTGTTGCTAGTATGAATGCCCCACTTTGAGTAGAGCTGACAATAACAAATGGTCCTAGCCAGTTAGGCTCGAACTTACCAGATTTGACTCGCTCTGCTTGATTCTTCTGATTATCGATGAGGACAAGGTCTCCTACCTCAAATGTTCATGGCTTCACCTTCTTGTGATATTTCCTTCTAAGGCGATTCTGATAGCCTTGTAAGTGGTCGAAGGCATGCTGCCTTCTTTCATCTAGTAGTTCTAACTCACTGAGCTGTGCCACTCTATAGTCTTCGTATGAAACTAGGTTCTTTAATGATATTCTCAGGGATGCAATTTCTAGTTCGAGGGGTAATACCGCCTCTATTCCATAGACTAGGGAGAAAGGAGTTTCTCCTGTTGGTGTTCTCACACTAGTTCTGTATGCCCATAATGCGGGACTAAGTTGTAAATGCTAGTCTTGCCCTAATTCATTTACTATTTTCTTCAAGATTTTCAGGATCATTTTGTTTGTAGCTTCGGATTGGCCATTCCCTTGAGGGTAGTAAAATGATGAGAATCCTTGTTTGATGTGGAACTGTTCACACAAGTTTTCAACATCCCTATTCTGGAAAGGTGTACCATGATCTTTCAGGATTGTCTGGGGGATCCCGTATCGATAGATGATGTGATTAAGCATGAACATTGCTATCTATTTTCTAGTGATGTAAGTGAGAGGAATTTCTTCCACCCACTTTGTGAAGTACTCCATTGCTGCTATGATGTACTTGTGTCCATTTGCTAAATAAGGTGTTATCTTACCCACTAAGTCAAATCCCCACATTGAAAATGGCAATGGTGATGTGATGGGATTCAATTCCTGGGCTAGTGCATGGATGAGGTCTTCATGAATTTGACATTTTTTGCACCTTTGAACATGCTTGTGTGCGTCTGTCTCTATTGTGGGCCAATAGTATCCCATCCAGATTATTTTCTTAGCTAAGCTAATGCCACCTCCGTGGGTTCCACATATTCCTTCATGTACCTCGTACAAATATTTTTGGGATTCCATGGAAGTGAGACATCGTAGTAATGTTCCATTGAGACTTCGTCTGTATAGAGTGGTAGAGAGGATTGTATACCTAGAGGCTTGTCGAATGAGGGCTTTTCTCTGGTTCCTAGACAGGTTTGGAGGTAAGACATTATTTTGGAGATAGCTATAGACATCTTGGTACCATGGGGATTTAGGACCAACAAGGACACACACTGATTCTATGATAGATGCCTGATATGATGGCACCAAGAGTTTCTCCACTAGAAACTAGAATTTGGTATTGTTACCTGGCATATCAATCAGTGATGCTATGGTAGCCATCGCATCTGCCACTTTGTTCTATGCTCTTGGGACTTGCTTGAAGAGAATTTAATGAAACTTGGTGCGTAGTTGTTCCATCTGTGCTCTGTAAGGTATGAGCTTTTCATCTTTGGTCATGTAGTCATTATTGACTTGACTAATGACCAGCTGTGAGTCTCCAAAGACCTTCAGGTTCTTGATTCTCCATTAGATTGCTATCTTTAGACCAATTACCAGTGCCTCATATTCTGCTATGTTGTTGGTGCACAGGAAGTTAAGTCTAAAAGACTTTGGGATTGTATAATGATCTGGGGTGATAAGAACTATCCCTGCCCCCGCTCCATGGTTTGTACATGATCCATCAAAATAAAGTTGCCATATTTCGATCATCGGTTGTAGTGTCATGATAGATTCATCAGGAAAATCAGAGATAATAGGCTGGTGGCCTTGAATCGGTGCCTCTGCTATTTGATCGGTGATCACTTGTCCCTTGATAGCCTTTCTATCTACATACTCAATGTCAAACTTGGTTAAGATCATTACCCACTTGGCCAGTCATCCCGTGAGTGCTGCTTTGCTTAGGAGGTACTTGAGAGGATCAATATGTGCAACCAATTTTGTTTAGTGACTCAACATGTAGTGTCTTATCTTTTGGGAAGCGAACACAACTACCAGGCATGACTTCTCAATTGGTGTGTAGTTTAGCTCATATCCAACCAAAGTCCTACTTAGATAGTAGACAACCCTCTCCTTTCCTACATCATCATGTTGTGCCAAGAGGACACCTAATGTTGATTCTATCACTAAAATATATAGAAGCAATGGTCTACCTTGTACTAGTGGTACCAATATAGGAGATTTAAGAAGGTAGTATTTGAATATTTGAAATGCTTGTTCACATTGCTCTATCCATATGAAATTGATATATTTATGCAATAAATGTTGGAATGGGTGGCACTTGTCTGCCAGTTGATCTATGAAGCATCTTATCGATTGGAGCCTTCCTTGTAACCCTCTTAGTTGTCTCAGGTTCAATGGTGGAGGCATGTCCAATATTGCCTTGACCTTTGCTGGATCCACTTCAATTCCTCTGTGTGATACTATGAACCCTAGTAATTTTCCCATTGTGACACCGAATGCACACTTTTTTGGATTTAGTCAGACTTTGAATTCCTCCATTCTATTAAAGATGGGTCCCAAAACCTGTAAATGATTCTTTCAAAGTATGGAATTTTCTAGTATGTCATCCACATAATCTTCCATTGTCTTGTGTATGAGATCATGAAATATGGTTGTCATTGCCCTTTGATATGTTTCTCTAGTGTTCTTTAAACCAAATGGCATGACATTCCAACAATATGTTCCCCAAGGACATGTGAAATCCATTTTGTGTTGGTCCTCTGGCACTATCCTTATTTGGTTGTAACCTGAGAAGCCATCCATAAGTGACAACATTTCATGCCTTGTAGTTAGGTCCACTATCATATCGATGTTTGGTAAAGGAAAGTCATCTTTGGGACATGCTATATTGAGATCTTGGAAGTCTGTGCAAATTCATATTTGACCACTATGCTTTGTAACTGGTACTAGATTAGATATCCAATCCGCATATGGTATAGGTCTGATGAATTTAGCATCCAGGATCTTTTTCAGTTCTGCCTTGACTAGTAATGCAACGTGAGGGTGCATCTTTCTTAGCTTCTGTTTGATAGGTTTAGTGTTGGGTAACAATGGGAGATGATGTAATACCAACTTTGGATCCAACCCTACCATATCTAAGTAGGACCATGCAAAATTGATCATTCTTGCTTTGAAGAAGTTGATGAACTATTCTCTCTCCTCAGGGGTGCGAGATTTCACCAAGTAGATGTTCTTTGGGTTCTTGTCATCCCCCAAGTTGATTTCCTCTGTCTCTTTGGCTAAAAATGTTGAATTCTCCTCTGTTAAGGGAAGGAGTTCTCTCTTTCCATCTTCTAGTGCCTCTGTGAGGTTTTCACCAGAAGATACGTCTTCTTTTAGCTTTTTATTCTTTTGTTCTTTTTTCATTTTTGGACTAGAAAGAGGAGCTTCCTCCCTGAAGTATGCTGCTCTATCTAGGTTGATAGAGAATCCTACCTTGTGATCTCCTGACGGAATGCCTTCCCTTAGTCCCATTAAATGAGCTATTGCCTCATCATTTTCAAAGACATCAAGATCAGGTGGTCCTTGTTGATCCCACTCTATAAGCTCAGGGTGTATGAGACAAACACTTTCACTACTGTTTGGCTTTAGTTGACTGAATAGGACTGCTGATATGGTGCCTACAAATTTGGACTGTGATGAGGAAACACCACTTGAGGTATGATGAATGATATGTTTGTCTATACAGGGTTGTTAGATAATGGTCAGTTGTTCAAACAGGTCTACTAGGTTTATGATAATATCAACTGAAGCTGGGGTTGCTATTGTCGAGGTTGGACGGGTGTCAGAATGGGAAAAGATGTAGCTTTGGGTGGGCCTTGACTATAAATAGGTCCTACAAAGATGGATCCTTGCAGACATGATGTGTTGATCCCAAGGCTAGTGTGGATAGATTGCAGCAGCGGCATAGTTTCAGAACAACTAGTGTTTGGTGGGATGGAAGGCATAGCATGAGAGTTGGACTATGCTGGCCATGAGATTAGGGGTGGAGGAATACTATTGACCATCGGTGCACTTGGTTGCGAGATTGTTATGCCTTGAGTAGATGATGTGCTGGCTTGGGTTGGGTCATTGGTTTGATTGGATATAGTCTGTGTCGATGTGGGTAAGGCCAATGGTGGAAATATCTGTGACACAACAGGTAGTATCTGAGGAGTGTGAGCAATATTCTAACCTACGAGAGGGTTTTTGGGCCATATAGTTGATACATTGAATTTAGCGGGGAGTTTGACTCCCTTCTTTATTAGCATGGCCAAGTAACATTCAGGGTTCCTCTCTACAATAGCGTCAACTACTTTGGTAGAGTAGGCATCTTGTTCCACATCTTCAAGTTCTTCTTGTGTGATATCTTGGAAAAAGGCTGCCCCACGGGGTTGTTCAATGAATAGAGAAGAACTCATGTTCATGAAGGGATCATTCTCTTGCTCTGTTTCCCAAGCGGGGAAATAGTTGATATATGACTCATCAGGTTGAGTTCTAGCCTTAGACCGTGTAAGGTCCTCCATGAGGTGTTTGAGACATAGTGTGGTCCAGGTTTTGTAACTAAAACAAGTGATATAAAGCAAACAAAGAAGAGTATCCTGTCTAAGAAAAATCTGAGTTATGTTTTGGACAAAGGTAATTCTAAGGATAGATTTTGATATAACTTGATCTCAAAGTGGTGATGATAAAAGATAAGATTGCCGACCTTTGTCTTGGACAAAGTCAATTTGATAAAGATGATGATGTTTGATATGATGAGATCTAGATATTTTGAGTCTGAACTTTTGAACTAACAATGTTTTAGACAATAATCGTGCTTTTACAAAGAAAGGGTAATCTTTAATGTTTAGAGATTCACACAATGTTCTTCACATTTTCCTGGGATAGACACTAGTTTTTGCCACCAAATGAAGAATTCTTTCAAGGTTTTAGGTCAGAACAAGAATATAGTATATCTGGTCAAATGTGGTACAATTTCATCGATTGCAGTAAAATGATTGGTCGATTGTGGTAGTTTATCACAAAAGGCTTATGATTTGTAAGATAGTTGATGTTGACAACCCTAGACTTTAACACGTTTGACTCATTTTGACAGTTTGGATGTTTTGTTTTGCATTTTTAGAAACTGATCAAAGGATCAAGCATAATAGACACTGTGTTTTGAAAAGTGAAGACTGAAATTGTGTATGTTCTACAACTTTTTCAAGTTGCAAGGTTATCATGAGGTCTCAACAATGAACAATCAGATTAATCTAGGTCAAATTGGCTTTAGAATACAATGTTATAGGCCCAATCCTTAAATGTTCATTAGCTCACATAGCAATTATCACGCTACTAGGACACGAAGGTCCACGATGTAGGTGCCCGTGTTTTTGCCGTTTCCAGGTATTTTTGACATGGAGTGAAGATCTCTTTCACTACAAAAATACCGTGGGACACATATGTTGGGAATCTTGGGGGGAAATTCTGCAACCCCTTGCACTATAATAAGGTATTTGTTTAGAGGTAAAATGGGTTGGCCTCTAATTAATCAAGGTTGTCGTAAGGGTCCATGGTGTCTCTCCAATCGGTTTGTACGTGCGTGACTCACTTAAGATCCTAGTTGATCACGCTGGCTCCTTAGGGATATTCACCTGATCTAGACTATCATCAACATGCCTCACCCGAGCTTGGCTAGATAAGACTAAACTTTGGTTCACGCCTTGTTGTCATGCCCAAAAGTTGGGTAAAAACACACGAACAAAAATTTTTAAATAACGCATGGAAAACGGATACCCAAACAAACATAAGGGTAGCATGTGCACGCAAAATGGTGCAAGGGGGTAAATGAAACTAGAAAGGTCTAAAGAAGAGGAATAGCTTTCACAGCTATCAAAAGGGATGACTAAAGTTCCAAACTGGAACTGCGCACAAACTGAGGAAGCTGACCGAAAGTCAACTAAAGTTGACCAAAAGTCAACTATACTCTGATAAGAGGGAATGGTACAACTAGGTTTCACTTAGACCCAAAGGAAGAGTCATACACGCAAATCAAGGAAGTTTGACTAAAAGTCAACTAGGGCTGTCCAAAATTCAAACATCCCTTGATATACGTGAAGGAGTGTCACTAAAGCTGACTACGCATAGAGAAAGTCAAAGGTGTGCAAAATGAGATAGTTTACCAAAAAGTCAACTGTCTCCGAAAGGCTCGAAACTAAAACCCTAGGGTCCAGAGGCCATAAGGAGAACCGGGTTCCAATATCGAAAACAACAGACAAAGTTTGAACCAGGGTTGACTGAAATTCAACCGTGTACGTCAATGGCCAAGGGTGACAAAAAAGACAATAAATTAACCAACAACGATTAGATTAAAGTTCAAAGATTATAGGTTTAATACCTATTCATTAAAACATTATAACTTTAGTATAAACAATTAAACTAAAACCCCTTAAAGAATATTTATAAATATTTCGAAATCTATACTTAATCTATTTAACATTTAAGAGAACAATTAATCCAATAGGTAATTAACTATTAAAATAATTCTATCTTTAATATCTAATTACTAACAAAATTACCTCTTAAATAACATAAAAATAACCTACTTAACAATTCTTATCTTTATTTCAAAAATTCTAATTTTTAAATACCTTTATGTCTAAATTAAATTTAAAATATCTAAATAATCCATTTTAAATCAAACAATACTCTATGCGAAATGTCATTATGCCTAAAACAAATCTAATTTATAAAACAATCAAATCTAATTTATGAAATCAAATAACTAAGTCAAATCTAATTGTTTTAAGAAAATATCCAAATCTTAAAACAACAACCCCCAAAAAAAAATTAAATATAAAAAAATGATTTAAAAGCAATCCGCATGGAGGTGGAAGGGGCGGTGAGAGATGGTGGTTCGGCGGCGGCGAAGGGGGGAAAAAGGTGGCCGATATTGGGCAGAGGTCGGCAGGGTGCGGGTGGGTTGGTGGCCGCAGTGGCGGCGACACCACCCACCGTGGTGGTGGAAGGCGAAGGGGAGGGTGCAGCGTAGAGCGGCGGCCAGTGGGGGTGGTCGGCCCTCCCCACCCCTCTCTTTACACAGAGGGGCAGCGGGGTAGGGCTCGGCCCTCCCTGCCGAGCCTCTGCTACTCTAGCGGCCGCGGGGGTTAGGGCTTCGGCCCCCAAAACATTAATAATTTTTTTTTTTAAATCATAACGTTTTTTCTTAAAACGCAGCGCCCAGCGCTATTTTTTTTAATCCATATGATATATAAACATATCATTTAAAAAAATAGGTTAAGATTTTAAACAACAAACTAAATATATATATAAAAAAATATATTAAAATATGACTGGTGTAAATTATATAAAAAAAATCTCTGTATACCTCAAAACAGGGGGTATATAGAGGCCTTTTTTAAAAATTTTTATTTCACAATTAAAATCCATATTTTAATCTAAAGACATTGGTGGAAAATTTTTATAATTCAGAGACTTTATAAATTTTGCATAAATTTCAAATTTTCTCAAGTGTAAATATATTTTTCTCCAAACACCATCAAAATTTCTTAAACCCATAAATTACCATATTTCTTTAAGAAGGAATATACTACTTTTTATTTATTTAAGGTAAGCAATAGTCAAATACAAGGAGTAATAAATGTTACTAACTCTTTCAAATAAGCAATATCGCATTCAACCATAGTGATTCAACTTCTATCTAACTTACAAAATAAACATTCACTATATGCTTCCCCAAGCCTTAATTTCAAATTACATAATGACATAAGGGTTCGTAACCACTTGAAAGTTCATTTA
>MU215619.1:188055-211741 GCA_018584345.1 Thuja plicata
TGCTTTATTTGATGAAATTAAATTAATTTAATTGGAAGAATTTAATTAGTAAGTTTAAATATTTGAATTTAAACTATAGGAAATTGAGTTTAATTAATTAATTAATGGTAATTAATTAATTAAAGCTTAATTAATTAAATAAAATTAATTATTTAATTAATTTTGGGAATTTGATTAGATGATTTGGGGAATGAATTTAGAAGAAAATAGAAGATTAATTAATGATTAAAAAACCATTAATTTAATAGATGAAAATTAGTGTTTTTAATGTAAAGTCATAAGCCTGTCCATTTTAGGGTGTTTACACTATCTTCTCACCCTCACACCCCTGTATCAAATTCCTGCATAAACACTAACTCTCTGTAATTATTTGCAAGGTTTAAACCCTCCTTGAAAACAACTTACAAATAATGACACAACTACCTTATAACTAGTACATTTAAGATGCCTTACAAATTAAACATACAAGAGCTAACTGTAAATGCAAAAAGACATCATTGGTATAGAAATGGAGATTCCATTGTATTTTTATTAATAAAATCCTGATATCAATACATTCAAAATGATTCAAAAAAAAAGGTTAGACACAATTAAGAAGTCTACTTCGCAGTCTTATTTTTACCATCCTTTACAATATGTTACAACTTACTATTTATAACTAGCACTAGTCATCTTGGGATCCTTAAAGATCAAGGATGCAACAAGCTTCAGATGACTAGGCTAAAAGAGAAAATTCAAGAATACAATAGGAAAAAATGACAAGTGGATAGAAGAACCATTTTTGTTACAAGATATTCTAACTGATTCTTCAATTGCATCAACTATTTTATTGGGCTTCATCATCCACCTGCATATCTTCACCTTCACCCAGATCAATTATTGTGTACTTGTCCTTCCAGGAAGTGTACACTTCATCACTTGGCCAAATGAAACAAAGGATCTCCTATTTTTTTTTGTTGATCTCCTTCCAAGTGACATTTGCCTTCTCAATTTCATCTGTCTAGAATGCAAAAAATGACCTAGCCTTGCCCACTATCTCAATGGTTTGAGAAAAAAGTAGTGTACTCTCCAAAGTTAATAAAATATTAGTTCTAACTGCTAATGCTTCATTCATTTTTTGGTGCCACAACCTCTCATCTTTGATGTTTTCATTCTTCCAAAAGAGGTTTGGGAACATTTCACATTTATCCTGTGAATATTCCCTTTTCAAAGTCAGCACCTTTCTCATAAAAATGTCTCTCCTGATATCCATATCCAAAAGTAATTTGACACATTTGTGGGTGCCAGTCAGGACTATGTCAACATCATTTATTTTCTTTCAAGAGGTGTGAAAGAATTTTAATTCCTCTTTTTTCCCTTTCCACTTGCTCATCAACTGATCCAAATTGTCTTTGTTTTCATGATATTCATTCATAATATTGACAATCTTCTTACCTTGAGCATATATAGAGGTGTGTACTACTTCATGAGTACAATGCAAAAGAGAACTGTGTATTTTATCTACATACCTTTTCTTTACCCATGCTTCTTCTTCTCTGAAGGCCACAGAGTGCTCTAACCATTCTTTCTTCTTCCTTTCTAGTTCTGCTCTTGTAGCTTTCAACATTGCCTTTTCCTGTTCTAGATCTTCTAATATAGTGGAAGTAGATGGTGCAGGGGAAGGAGGGTAAGTGATGATGGGACTTGAAGAGGAAGGCTGGTGGGGACCCTATGCAATCCTCTTCTAAGGAATTATTTGTACTTTTTTCCTCCCCTCTAGGAATACTATTTTCTCATCCTTCTGCAGGAATTTAACCCTTTCATCATTGTATGCTTTCAGGACAAATTCATATTTTTGGTTCAGGCTATGAAAAACATATTTATGCTTTTTAGCTACCTTCAGACTCAAATTGGTAGTTTGAAAAACAAGGTTAGCTACCTCCACACCTGAGGTATCATAAAATCTTTTGATAATGAGGCTACATGTATCCTCAGTTTGATTATCTTCATTCGTTCTTCTTTTTTCCTTCCTCTTTAGGGACCATATTGCCAAAGCTGCATGATCTTCACTAAATTGGGCACCAATTGATGCTCCAGTAGTGCTCAATGGTTTAGCTTCCTTTCTAACAGCATCAAAAACTATGGCATTAGCCAAAGCCCATTGGGGTAGGATAAGGAATCCTTTCTTCTTTACCAACTCCATGCCCTCTTTAGGAGTGATTTTGTCAAATTTGGTTATTAACTCTTGCTTGACCTCCTTTTCAATATCATCCTTGATCTGATTTGGTTGGGCTTCTTGCAACCTCTGGCACTTATCTTTAAACTCATCAATATGAGTTCTCCATAGAAACTGAATAAAGGCCCTAGCCTTAACAAAATTTTCATCTGAAAGAAATTCTTCACTGACCTGTTTGGTTACAGGGTCCAGCTCTTTTTCTACAAATTCTTCCACTGTGAGATCAACAGTTGTATGCCTAGGTGCCTCTGGCACTCCTTCTTGTAGCTCTTGTGCAGTGACAAAGACTTGGCCTGTGTTTTCCATTTGAACCAATTGCTCAACACTGGCTTGGTCATCGATATGTAAAGGGGAATGGGAAGGAGAGTATAACTCACTCTCTTGTTCTTTTCCCTCCACTTTTTGTTTCTTGGGAGAGGGCATTTTTTGGGCACTAGCATCTTTTGGCCTCTTTCCTTTCTGATCAAAATATTTATCAATCTTGAGCATGATAGTATTGTACCCTCTCCTTTTGTAGACCACATAATTCCCAGGTGGTATTATCGTTCGTTGTGAAAGTTTTATTAAGATGACCTTAGCCTTTTCTGGCTCAAATTTCATTATTTTTTGTTTCTTCTCACTGAGGGCCTGCATAATACCTTCAAATAATGTCATCACGGACTCAATCTTTCTAGCCCAAGGTAAACATTCCTTCAAAGGATCATAGGATATATCAAAATTGTGGACAAAGTCCAAAGACTTCTTGTACACGAGCCACTTTTCTTTCCTGACCTCCTGGTCACTTAGATCAAAAATATTTCTAACAATATCTTCTGGGAAATTGAATTGGTGCTCTAATTCCAAGCACTTGGTTCTCTTTCTAAATATGCACATTATGAAATCTTCATTGTCTGCACACCTAGATACAAATGTTGCTAGATGGTAGGACTCAAAATATTTTTCAAACTGTGTCCACCCACCTTTTATGATAATGAAATGGTGGGCTCTTGTAAGGGTAGGGAAAATACTTCCCTTCATTTTTCCTGTCAGGGCTGCTTCTTGTAATCCACCCAATTGTCTCATAATCTCTATAATTCCAATCTTTAAAGGCACTTTATAGGGAAAAACATTAGGGGTTCCCCTAAATCCGTAAACCCTTATCACTGTAGAAACAAGGTATAAAATCAAATCTCCCAAATTATGGGCAATTTTCAATTCTGAGGCAACCTCCATAGGTCTCAATAATTTCATCATATATGTATGGATCCTAGCATTCTGTCTTCATAACAATGACTTAAGCCTAGCAGAAAAAACCCTGTCAAAGTATACATAACTAGCTTCTTTTCTATCCCATGATAGACTAGTACTCCACATTTGAACAGGCAAGTCCCCATCATCTTGGAACTTAGTTAGGTCCATCTCCTCCTCAAAGATGTCAGCACTATTGAATAGAAACATATGCATCATAAGGGAATACCACCCCATTGGTTTGAGTATATTACTATCCTGGATACCTATTAGACCTTCATGCATTTGCTCAGAAATGTAAGAAGCATAGTCAAAAACTACTGATAGGCGGGGATGTAGAATCTGAACCACCATGAGCGTCATATAAACAAGCATTGTTGTTTCTTCATCCTCTTCTAAAACTAGGAACATGGATTTATACATTTTCTTGGCCTTAGCATTGAAATAACCCAACTTGAATGGCTTTGGCATGTTAGGGCCCACAATAATCAAATCCCTTATCTTATTAAAGTACCCTTTCAAAGCCTCATTCCTGTAATATTCCCTCTGGGTCTGGTATACCTCAAAGTAATTGAAGTAAATATCATCAATTTGTACTGAGGTGTGACTAAACTTGAAAATTCGTCTAATTTCATCAGCTGTGACAGTCAACAACACATTCCTGTGTGTATCCCTAACAACCATGGATACTCTGTCATAAGTGTTGGCTATTAGGGTGAACAAATATGTATCGATGAACACCCTGGGTACTATCAATTTTCCCATGTCTAAGTCCCATATGTTACAATCTGGGGTAGGATCGTTTCTTTGGTTGTAGGAAGTTCTAAACAAACTCAGACTATTCAAACTGGTTTTGACATCTTTGGCCCACCTACCTATGTTATATAAACCGTCTCCCACTCTGAAGCGGGGATGAGTTGGGGCTATTCTCTTAATCTGGGTTGCATCACCCATGGACCCTTTTAATTGTTGCAGAAGGTCCTCTCTAACATTTATTTTCTGATAATCTACCTCTCCAGAGAGTTCAATTCTAGGGGCCATTTTTGAATCTAGGGTTTTACTGAGATAATATTCAGATTTGAAAGAGAATTCTGAAAGCTTTTCAAATTTCAAATCTTTACTGGAAGTCTGAATTTTACTATATCAGAGAAGACTTACCCATTCTACAATTCTGTCATAAGGAACTGAATATTGCTTCAATTATGTTCTTTTCTTGAATGATTTTGGTAAATTATGGTGACTTCAAGTTTAAATGATGAATTATACTGCTTCTATCAAATCAGTCTTTCACATTGAATTGAACTGAAGTGGCCACACATTCTGCAATCAATTTGCCTTCTTCAAGATCGTGGTTTAACCGCTCAGTGAAACTCAATTTAACAACTTTGAATCTGAGCCGTAGATCTCAAATAACATCTGATTCATCTGACGGTTCTCTTCTTTTCCAGGAAACAATTGTTTATTTGGGATACATTTCAGCATGACTTAATCTCTTATATGATAGATGTCACGCTTCTTCTCCTTAAGAGATTAAGTCCATCATTAGATTCATCTTAACCTATCTATAAGTTATCTCATCTTGATTTTACTAACTACAGCTACAACATCATCACCTGGGACACGCTTCAACACAACTTAATGGCTTAATCACTAGATCTTGATTACTTTGCCTTTAAGTTATTAAGTGGACCATCTGATCTTTTCATACTTACAACATTATTAACATGATAACTATGCTTTACATGACCCACCTTTTGTGCCATGCATCATCACGACTTAATCGCTTATCCATTAGATCTTGAGCACTTTATCTTCAAGTGATTAAGTCGATCATTGATTTTTTTTGTATATGCTATTCCTTTAATCCTATCTTTACGACCTTAGCCAGACCTACTAGGACACATGGTGTCACAGATTAATGGATTAGATGATATATGATGATCAGTTTCCTTTTAAGCCATTAAGTGAGCTGTTAGATATTTTCAAACTTCTCCAACTTTTATCCCGTGGTCAGCTTTACCTTTAGTGGATTATACATCATCCTCTGGACATGCATCAACACCACTTAATGGCTTAGACATTAGATCTTGTGCATCTTCATGATAAGCCATTAAGTCATCTGTTGGATCAGAAACAATTTATCTGTACTTTAATCCTTGCCTACTCAGAATACCCTTCTCCACTAACTGCCGCATGTTAACACTGCTTAATTGCTTGCATGATAGATGTCGTGCATCTTGCCTTTAAGAGATTATGCCAACTGTTAGATCTTTCTAAACTTTAATATCTTTCATGCTTCCTGTAATAGGACCCACACCACTCCTTTTGACATGCGTCAACATCGCTTAATTGCTCACATGATAGATGTCGTGCATCTTGGGACTAAGCAATTAAGTCTACCGTTTGATGAAAGAGGATCTACCCACTGATTGATTGAGAACCTTTACAACCATCAGACCCACCAGAGACAGGTGGTGTTAGGGCTCAATGGCTTAGATGATAAATGTCAATCAGTTTGGGATTAAGCCATTAAGCAGGCCGTCCAATTAAAAAAAAATTGCTTGACAGATAATAACATTAATTAAAACATCAGCAGACCTTGGACTTAGGAAAATGTTGGACCACGATGTTAGGATTAAAAAATTAACAACCAAGAACAATTTAAAGGGAACCCCTTTGATACATGACTTAAGTGACAAAAGGTAACATGAAATTAGAAGGCATTTCAATGCTTAGGGTTTTTATGACCAAATCTACACTAGGAGACATGAAACAAGGGTTTTTGAGCATTTCCACCTAGGTTGAGGGCTAGAAAAAAATTTACAGAGGCATAAGAACAATTTTAACCATGGTTTCAAACCTTTGGATAACATGAATGATAGGAGACTTCAAAACTTTACAAGGCATATTCCAAACAACAAATATTACCAATAGTGGCTGTCTCTAAGGATGCTCAAACACCAAGTTACAACAAGAATACAGATCTTTGGGGAGGCAGACCACAAACCAGACTAACCTATTACTGGAAACAAACATACAATAGAAAGAAAACACACCTGTACATATGATACATATTACTGTGCATGGAACAAAAGAGCTAATTGAAGATTTTTTTTTAGAAACTGTCCATGCACTGGAAATTCTTGTTCTTCATCATCTAGATTCTTGAGGAAATAAGAATCTTTTCCAAAATCCCGAAAGGCCCCATCCATAGTGACTCAAACTTTTTGTGCTTACCTTTGTCTTCAGCCCTGGTGTTCTATTGCAATACAAAATCACTAGGCTGAAACTTTATTTCATCTGCCCTTCTATAAAAAAGATACTTCATTTTTTGTTGCAATTTGACATTTTCCTTCTGGATTTCTCTCCTTACTTCATCCAATTCTACAAATTGAATCATTCTTTCCTCCATAGGTTTTGAGATTTCAATCTCCTCATCTTGAATAAACTTATAAATTAGGAGTAGATTATTGATAGACATCCTTGATTGAATACCATAAAACAACTCAAAAGGAGATTTTCCAGTGGCCCTTTTGACAGTCATCCTATCCGCCCAAAGGGAAAGTTTCAACTTTACATGCCAAGCTCTTTTATTGCCTTCTAAGGTCTTTTTCAAAATTTGTAAGATACTCTTGTTGCTGGATTCTGCCTGACCATTGGCTTTAGGATGGTATGGGGACAAATAAGACATAACAATTCCTATATTCGAGAAAAAAATAGTAAACTCTTCAGACCTGAAGCACATGGCATTATCCATCACCAACTTGAGGGGAACACCAAATCTTGTAATCACATTATCCATCAGAAAGTCAATGACCACAGTGCTTGTTTCTCTTTTAGTTGGAATTTCCTCCACCCATTTTGTAAAATAATTAGTTACCAGCAAAATCTAGCTATGGTCTCCACTTGACTTCTTAGAAAATTCTCCTACAAAGTCCATTCCCCACATAGAAAAGGGGGCCTCTGGTACTATAGGGTTCTACAGTAATGCTCCTGAATACTTCATCTTTCTTGAGAATCTTTGGCATGGCTCACATTTCCTGACCACATTGTAAGTATCTTGGAACAAACAAGGCCAATAATATCCAACTCTCAAAATTTTATGAGTTGTTGACCTAGCAGAATAGTGCCCACCACACATTCCAGCATGCATTTCCTTCAACATCTTCTCTGATTGACCTTTGTCAAGACATAATAGAAGGATCCCATCTCTATTTATCTAAAATAAGTCTCCATGCAACAAAACATATTTCTAAGCTTGTAATCTTAAACTCCTCCTTTGGTTATCACTTAGGTTATTTGGACACTTAGTATTTTTTAGAAAATATACAATATTGGCATACCATGGTTGCATTTCAATACTTGTTAAGAAATTCTCATTTGTATCAACATTTTTGACCTAGACAAAATCCAAGTTTTCTTCTGTCATCAACTTTGCTAATCCTAGTCCTCTCACCAACTTAGTGATATGGATGTCCATATCAAACTCTTGAATTTTGTTTATCCATTTGCATCTTTTTCCTGTTACTTCATTCTGAACAAAAATGTCCTTGACAGTAGCATGAGGAACATAAGCATTTATCTTTGCACATACCAAATATGGCCTGAAAGCCTTGACTACCTTTACTTGAGAATAGGCTTGTTTTTCCATCAACTGATAATTTAACTCAGTTGACTACAATGAATTGCTGAAAAATGCAATGGGATGTTCAAATCCCTCACCATCCTTTTGCAATAGGACTGCTGCAATAGTATGGAAGGAAGAAAAAGTGAACAAAGAGAAGGGCTTGGTGTAATCAGGGGACATAAGGACTGGTGCTTCTTGGATATCTTGTTTTATTTTTTCAAAGGCTAACTGTGCCTCTTGGTCCCATTTGAACTTTATATTTTTCTTCAGCAATTTGACAATTGGCTTAACTAGTTCTGCAAAGTTGGCGATAAATCTCCTAAAAAAATTAATTTTCCCTAGAAATGATTGTATACCTTTTATATTCTTGGGAGCAAGTACCTTTTGAATGGCTTCAACTCTTTTAGGATCTATCCTTACTCCCTCTTTTGATACTATGTGTCCCGGGAGTTTCCCCTCTCTAATAGCAAAGTGACACTTTTTTGGGTTTAAAGACACCCCATATTCCAATTCTTTTATCATCACTTTCTCCAAGTGATTACAATGATCCTCTGCCCTTTTTGAAAAAGCTGTCAAATCATCTTGGTATACTACCATCAGAACATCTATAAGGTCTTTGAAAGCTACATCCATGGCCCTTTGAAAGGTTTCACCAGCATTTTTCAACCCAAATGGCATACAAGCATACACATAAGTGCCCCAAGGAGTAGTAAATGCTATTTTGAATTTCTCAGATTCTTTAACCAACACTTGATTGTACCCTGAGAACCCATCCATCATAGACAACAAGTCACACCCAGTGACTTTATGCAACATAGCCTCCATGTTAGGTAGTCCATAGTTATCCTTTAATTAGGCCACATTCAGGTTTCTAAAATCAACGCACAGTCTTATGTCCCCATTCTTTTTTCTTACATGAACTAAGTTAGAGACCCATGATGAATGTCTTATTGGATGAATTATACCTGTATCTCTTAATTTCATCAATTCTGCCTACATTTTGGTAGCCAGCAGGGGATTAATGGGCCTTTTTTTTTGCCTGAATGGTTTTATACCTTCTTTGAAAGGGATATCATGCTTAAATAAGTCTTTTCTATAAGCTTTCAAATCCTCATAAGACAATGCAAATATATGCTTGTATTTCTTCAACAATTTTATCAAATTTTGTCTCACATTGCTATCTAATTTTTTACCAATATAGACTAATTGGGGAGATGTTTCAGATCCCAAGTTAACTTCCTCTAAATCTCCCACCTTGGCATTGGAATTCTGAGTCATATAATTTTCATTTATGCTGAACATGCCTTCCTATTCAACCAACCCTTTGGGAATGTGATTAGTATCCAACTAGATGACTTCTTGATCAAAGATATACTCCTTATTGTCCACAACTGATACTAGAGATTCACAATCAATCTTCTGACCATCATTTTGATCTACACACTGGATAAACCTAAGGATATCATCATCATCCTCAAATAATTTCCAATTATGAATATTTTCAGGAACTGCATGCCTACTTTTTATTTCAATCATAGACATACCAATAAGAGTAGCATCATTATTTTTCAAGGCAACATTTGCCAGGAAATCTACCATTATGTTGTTGGATCTCTCTATCCATAGGATATTGAAAGCATCAAAGAATTCTATTCTATCCCAGATAGCATACTTGTACAATTTTAATTTGTCATATTTAGCAGCATAATGCTCCCTAATCTGAGATATAATTAACTAGAAATCCCCATGAACTTTTAAACATTTAATACCATGCTTGACAACAATATCCATTCCCAAGATTAAGGTTTCATACTCAGCAGTATTATTTGTATTGAAAAGTTAGCAGGAAAGAGAACTTGAAGGTGATACCTGATGGAGAAATAAACAAGAATCCTACTCCAGATCCTTCCTTTAAGCATCCTCCATCAAAGTACATTTTCCATAGTCCATCTTGTTGCAACAACAATTAATCCACAATGGGATCAGTGTTCTTTAACTATGGCTTGATTTCTTCAACAGTAAAATTTTCCATATCAAAATTTACATAGAAATTCAATTGGTCAAGTAGAACCACCTCCACCATGATAGATGACTAGGGTTCTCTTTAAAACTTGACCTCATGTCCATTTATAGGGATAGTTGCATAGGATAAATCTAACTACATTTTTCCACCTACTGTTGCTGCCCACTGCCTTGAGAGAAGCATACCATAATATGGTTTAGTGTCCAATACCACTATATCCATTTTGTAAGTTGCCTCAGGGAAAGCAACAATTTTCACCTCAATGTCTTTCAATGTTCCTATCACAGGAACTTCCTTATTTTCCATAGCATAACAACTTCCAGCAGATGTAGTGACCTAGAGGCCCAATTCCTTCGTAACATGATAAGACATCACATTTGTTGCAGCTCCAAAATCAATCATGCAGTTTTTTACAAAGAAACTATTAACCATTAAGGTGACATAGAATGGGTCAATAGATAATAGATCTTGGGTGATTATGCTTCCAATATAGATATTATAAAATTCTTTGCTTTTTTATTTTCCTTTCACTAGTGGACTATCTTTTATAGTATCATTTGGTGTCAAAGGTATTTCCTCTTGGTTGGGAACAGATACATCATCTATCCCTCTTAAAAGTTCTAGAGTAGCTTCTTTGTGCTCCCTTATTTTCAGCATTTCCATGAGTGGGACTGAGACTTTCATTTGTGTCAGAGCATGTTTCATGTCAAAAAGGGGAAATTCAGAGGACATATTTTTGGAGATTTTCCTCTATGCAAATAATTGATTGTATTTTTTTCATTGATGACAAAATATAATATATAGCAGGTATCATATATGCAATTATCAGTATAGATGTTTTGGAGCTATGCATGTTTATTTCCATGGTGAATACATGATCTAGTTACTATGTGCATTCACGTCAAGTCAGATATGTAGTTAAAGTTAAGTTATGATTAATCAGCTATGGAAGTTACAGTTTCTAGAGTTTATTTGTTAAGAGCCGACGTAAATACAGTGTCTCTTGAGTTGTGCCTATCTTCAGTATATGCATGTTTGTATTCATGTTTAGTTATGAGTTAAAGATAATTATCCAAAGGTACTAAATGTGTTTCAATAGAATCTTGATATTAGAGTTAATTTGGTGAAGCCGACTTTGTGAAGCGTCGCGTCCATTCAGTTTGTGTTACGCGGTCTTAATCTTGATTGCGTCTTGGTTGAGCTAACAAGGAAGTTGATGAAGTTTTTCTAGATACCATCATGACCTTATCTTTGGTGAAGATACATATAGAAGTTTAGATATGTTTGTTAAGTGTGGAAAATGAAGTGAAAAAGAAAAGACAGAGAAAAGCAGAAAGTCAGAAAGAATAAGTTGAAGATCTATGTGAAGAAATAGAAGTTGATTGCAATTCATTGGAATTGATTAAGACAATAGGTCTACTCAAATAGTTCATTTACCAGATATAGTGTATATCTATTGTACTAAAGGTTGTAGCCTTCACCATCTTAGCAATGAGCTATTGGAAAATGAGTCCTCACCCTTAATAGGGTTATCTGTAAAAGACTCCTAACAGGGTCTGACCTTTAACTAGGTCTTTGAACTTCTTGCATTGTAAAGATA
This sequence comes from Thuja plicata, assembly GCA_018584345.1. Classification (NCBI taxonomy): domain Eukaryota; kingdom Viridiplantae; phylum Streptophyta; class Pinopsida; order Cupressales; family Cupressaceae; genus Thuja; species Thuja plicata. The sequence goes on from MU215619.1 coordinate 199,748, forward strand.
AACTCCTAACAGGGTTGTAAGATCTTCTAACAAGGATCATTATAAAATAGTGCAGTTATTTGTAGGTGCTAATTACCACCGGGGTTTTTACCTATTTGGTTTCCCCGTAACCAAAATTGTTGAGTACTCTATTGTGTTATCTGAATGTGCATTTAATTTATATCAAATTGCATTTAAGAAAGAGAAAATAATTAAATTGACTGATAACTGATTCACCCCCCTCTCAGTTATCCTTAGGACTATTCCAACAATTGGTATTAGAGCCAAGTGCCTTGAAGAGAAAGCATAATAGCTTAAGGTAGATCAGATGGCATACTTCAGGAAAGAGAGTCCTAAGTTCGATGGAGAAAACTATCTTGACTGGAAGAACAAAATTATAACACATCTTCAGTGTGTTGGATTTGAGATCTATGAGATTTCCACTCAAGAAATTGAAGTTCCCACCTTGAAATATCTTGCAGCAGATGAATCTACTATGAAACAAAAGGAAGTGTTCACTAATAATGCAATTTCCAAAGAAACCCTAATCAGCGCCCTATCTGACAGTGAATTCTTTGAAATCAAGAAGATAGATAAAGCATACTCTATTTGGAAATAATTAGAAGATATGTTTGAAGGAGACATCCAAGAAAAGAATGTGTGCAAAAAGACATGGAATAAAAGATACAATAGTTTAGAGATGTTACCTGAAGAAAACATCAGAGCTTACAATCAGAGGATTAATGAAGTAGTATCAAGTATAAGAAACAATGGTGGAGAAATATTAGAGGAAGATATAATGGATAAATTAATGACCACATTAACAACAGATTATGAGAGGAAGATAAATATCTTAGATGAGACTATGCAATTTTCAAAAGAATTCAAGAGGGATATTTTGATCAGCAAAATATCTGCATTTGAGATATCTAGATTGAAGACAAAACCTAAAAGTGAGACAACCTTCAAAGCCACAGTCCACAACAAGAAATCTATAAGAAACTCTAGTAATAATGAAGAAGTGGATACAAAACTAAAAGAAATGATTTCTTTGATTGCCAAGAAGGAAAGGAAAGGTAAAGGGAAATATGAAAGACAACTACCATTCAAATGTTTTTCATGCAACAAAGTTGGTCACTTTGCATCCAAGTGCCTTACAAGAGTCAAGAAGTTCAGATCAGATTACAAACGTAAGTACAGTAAAGAATGTTATCATGTTGAGGATGGTGTAACTAATGATGACTCAGGAGAAGATGAAATTGGATTCATTTCCATTAAAGACATTGAGAAGATGCTTGAAGAAATGGACAAAGAAGATGAATTAAAAGAACAGGAGTTAGCATTAGTTTCTAAAGCTGACATCAGAACTGACTAGATCATTGACAGTGGATGTTCACACCACATAACAAGAGACAAAGATAGATTTGTACATTTGGACAAGTACAAAGGTGGCATGGTTATATTTGGAGATAACACTCCCAAACCTATCATAGGCAGAGGTTCTATCACCTTAGATGGAAAGAACAAAACAAATGATGTTCTCTATGTTGATGGTTTGCATCATAACTTACTAAGTGTTGGACAGTTGCTTGATAAAGAATATCAGTTGGAATTAAAAAAAAACCAGTGCATCATTAACAATAAATAAGGAGACATGATTGCATTAGGATCAAAGACAAAAGGTAATTTTTTTCAGCTCAACTCAAAAGTAAGTTGGTTTTTTGCAAAAGTAGATGACAGTTGGCTATGACACAAGAGACTTTGTCATATCAATTTTGACAACATAGTCAAGATAAGTAATGTAAAGGCAGTAAGAGACCTTCCTAGAATTGCAAGACCAGTTGACACCATGTGTAGGGAATGTGTGATGGGGAAGCATGTGAGGACCTTATTCAAGAGAAAACAAGACTCTAAAGAAAACAAATTAGATCTAATACATATAGACCTATGTGGACCTACTCAAACAAGATCATACTACGGAGAAAGGTATTTTATTTTTTTTGTTGATGATTTATCAAGGATGATGTGGGTTGTGTTCTTAAAAGAAAAATCAAAATCTTTTGAGAAGTTCAAAGTATTCAAAGCTAAGGTTGAGAATGAATCTGGATTAAAGATAAAATGTCTAAGATCTGATAGAGGAGGAGAATTCACCTCTGACCATTTTTATGACTACTATGAAGAACATGGAATCAAAAGATAGTTAAGTGCACCCAGAACCCCTTAGGAGAATGGGATAGTAGAAAGGAGGAACATGATAATACTTGACACAGTGCGCAGTATCATGATTGAAGGAAAGGTTGCCCATACCTACTAGAGAGATGTAGTCAATACAATAGTTTACACTATTAATATAATACAATTGAGGTTAGGCGTAGACAAGACACCTTATGAACTTTGGTTTGGTAATATACCCACTATAAAATACTTCAAAATCTTTGGAAGAAACTACTACATCAAGAGGGATGGTAGCATTGGCAAGTTTGATGCTAGAAGTGATGAAGGTATTTTTCTTGGTTACTCTACTAAAAGAAAATCCTAGAGATGTTTCAATCTAAGATTAAAGAAGATCATTGAAAGTACTCATGTGAAGATTTATGAGAAGTTTATGATTGAAGATGAGCCCAGACCCATCAATAAGGACACAGTTATTAAAGAATTGTTTGACTGTATTGATGTTTCATCTAACAATCCTGAACCAAGTGAAGAAGAATCATAGGTTACAGATGAAAGTATCACTCCTAAGAATTCAAGATACACATCCAAATATCACTCTAAGGAAGATATCGTTGGATCAAAGCACAAAATTATTGACAAGATCTAGAGCAAAAGGTTCCACCGCTGATGAAGAGGTATGATTACTTTCACAGATTGAACCCTTAAGTGTTGAAGATGCGTGCAAAGATTTAGATTGGAAAAGTGCCATGCAAGAATAATTAGATCAAATAATCAAGAATGAAACATGGGAACTGGTCCCTAGACCTCATGAAAAGAATGTGATTGGAACTAAGTGGATATTCAGAAACAAAATGAATGAATAAGGCACAATGGTAAGGAACAAAGCAAGATTAGTATGTAAAGGATATGCACAGAGAGAAGGAATAGACTACACTGATACATTTGCCCTTGTGAGAAGACTTGAAGCTATCAAGTTTTTTTTGGCCTATGCAACATTCAAGAACTTTAAAGTATACCAAATGGATGTCAAGTCAGCTTTTCTGAACAGTGACTTGAAGGAAGAAGTCTACATAGAGCAGCATGCATGATTCAAACTTTTAGATAAACTAGACATGGTATGCAGATTAAAGAAGGCACTTTGTGGACTTAAACAGGCCCCAAGAGCATGGTATGAGAGACTTGATGGTTACTTAACAAAGATAGGATTCAGAAAAGGAGCAGCAGAATGTTATTTATTCATAAGAGAAATAGATGAAGGACTACTACTCGTTGCTATTTTTGTAGATGAAATTATCTTTGGAGGTAATGACAAACTTAGTGCAGAATTCACCAAAGAAATGAAAAGTGAATTTTAAATGAGCATGGTTGGACCTATCAAATACTTTCTTGGATTGAATGTAAAAAAAATAGACAAAGGCATATTCATAAATCAGTTTAAGTATGTGAAAGAGATATTGAAGACTTTCAAGATGAAAGATTGCAAACCAGTAAGCACCCCCATGATAACAAGAAGCAAGATTTCTAAAGATGATGATTCCACAATAGTTGAAAAGACCCTATACAAGTCTATGATTGGAAAACTCATATATCTTACTCAATCTAGACCCAATATTTCTAATGTAGTTGGTATTGTTGGAAGATTTGCAGCTGAACCCAAAAAAAATCATCTAATGGCAATAAATAGAATATTCAGATACTTAAAAGGAACTATTGACTATGGTTTATGGTATCCTAACTCATAGAATATACAACTTCATGTGTACATAGATGCAGATTGGGTAGGTTGTGTTGATGACAGAAAGAGTACATCAGGAGGAGCAATATTTCTTGGAAATAGATTGGTCACTTGGACAAGTAAAAAGTAGAATTGTATACCTCAGTCAATAGCAAAAGCTGAGTATGTTGCAGCAGCATTGAATTGTTCAATAATGGTTTGGATCAAACATATGATTAAATACTTTGGTATTCATATTGATTATCCTATTGTCATTCACTGTGACAACACTAGTACTATCAATATGTCAAAGAACCCTATGATGCATGCAAAGACAAAACACATTGAGATCAAACACCACTTCCTAAGAGAAAAATTTGTAGACAAAGAAGTAAAGTTGGATTATGTGAGCACCAAAGAAAAACTAGAAGATATTTTTACAAAACCTCTATCAAAAGATACTTTTGAGTATCTCAGGAAGAAGTTGGGAGTAATTCCCTTTCCTGAATTTGATTAGAACTTGTAGCAAGGACATCAGTCCTTGGTGACTAATGAATGGTTGACTACTCTATGTCTGGAGTAGTACCTATGCTTAATGGTTTTTAACACCCTTTGTCATTGATTTCAAAGGGGGAGCATATACCCTGGGGGAGTATGCAAAGCAATAGTAATAAAGAGGAACCTTTGATGAGGATATTGAGAAGATTGTTAAAAGAAGGAAGACACTTTGAGTTGATGATATCATATGTTGCCATCAATGTCAAAGGTGGAGATTGTTGGAGATTTGCCTCTATGAAAATAATTGATTGTATGTTTTCCATTGATGACAACATATAATATACAGCAGGTATCATATATGCAATTATCAGTATAGATGTTTTGGAGCTATGCGTGTTTGTTTTCATGGTGTATACATGTTCTAGTTTCTATGTGCATTCACGCTGAGACAGATATGTAGTTAAAGTTAAGTTATGATTAATCAGTTATGGCAGTTAAAGTTTTTGGAGTTTATCTGTTAAGAGCCAATGTAAATATAGTGTCTCTTGAGTTGCGCCTATCTTCAGTATATGCGTGTTTGTATTCATGTTTATTTATGATTTAAAGATAATTATCCAAAGGCGCTAAATGTATTTCAATAGAATCTTGATCTTAGAGATAATTTGGTGAAGCCAACTTTGTGAAGCGTCGCGTCCATTCAGTTTGTGTTGTGCGGTCTTAACCTTGATTGCATGCTTGGTTGAGCTAACAAGGAAGTTGATGAATTTTTTCCAGATACCTTCATGACCTTATCTTTGATGAAGATACATATAGTAGTTCAGATATGTTAGTTAAGTGTGGAAAATGAAGTGAAAAAGAAAAGACAAAGAAAAGAAGAAAGTCAGAAAAAATAAGTTGAAGATCTATGTGAAGAAACAAAAGTTGACTGCAATTCATTGGAACTGATCAAGATAGAAGTTCTACTCAAATAGTTCATTTACTAGATATAGTGTATATTTTTTGTACTGAAGGTTTTAGCCTTCACCATCTTAGCATTGAGCTATTGGACAGTGAGTCCACACCCTTAAAAGGGTTATCTGTAAAAGACTCTTAACAAGGTTTGACCTTTAACCAGGTCTCTGTACTTCTTGAATTGTAAAGATAAACTCCAAACAGGGTTGTAAGATCTTGTAACATGGATCATTATAAACTAGTGTAGTTATTTGTGGGTGCTAATTCCCACTAGGTTTTTTACCTATTTGGTTTCCCCATAACTAAAATTGTTGAGTACTCTATTGTGTTATCTAAATGTGCATTTACTTTATATCAAATTACATTTAAGAAAGAGAAAAGAATTAAATTGACTGATAACTGATTCACCCCCCCCCCTCTCAGTTATCCTTGGGACTATTCCAACACATATCACTCATCTTTTTCACTTTCTTGGATTTCTCATTGGGTAGTAGTTCCTCTTTTTCTTCTTCCCTTCCAGCATGATCATAAGAAGGTCCTTCTTGTTTCTCATTATTATCATTTTTATTTTCCTTGACATGAAAATCCTCAGTAACTTGAGGTGAATCCTTTTTGACATAAACATGGGCAGGTTTACCTTGAGTTGGTTGCATTGTTCTATTTCTCAAGTTGTATGCATTTCTTGCTTGATTATTTGCTGCAACTGTTAAAGACCTCTTTTCTTCATCAATGGGAGTCTTAAGATGAGAATATGAGTTATCACTTCCCCCTGTATTTATAGTTGCTTGTGAAATAGTGTCAACCTGATCATTTTGATAGGGTAAATTTTTTGATTGATATTCAAAACAATCATTATCTTCTGTACACAAATTATCAGAAGATGATCTAGTATCAATAAACCATGGGTATGGTTTCTTTACTATGAACATATTTATGGTAGGGCCTTCTTTTTCTCTTTCTTCGGTTTGATCAAACAAAGCCTAGGCTACTAAACATTGATAGGAAGAGTGTGGCATATTGCAAGCATCACACCAGGGAGTGTTCTCAACATAGTTGGCACTGTTCCTTTTTAGGGGATCTGGGGTTTCCTTGGCTTTTGGGTTATCTTGTCCATCTGGGATTGGTTTTCCATTATTCCAATTTGTCTTATAAGGGTAATCTCTTAGGTTAGGCTATTTGTCAAATCTTTGGTTAGTGTACTTATTATAACGGTACCCTCCTCTATCATTTTTATCCATTTTGGCAGCAAGGTCTTTCACTACACTCACCAATTTATCCACTATATCATCTTCTTTGAAATTTTTGTTGGCTGACCCCTTTTCCTTCCAAAGATTGTTGTCTTCCCTCTTCCCCAGGTTTCCTAATGCTCTCTTATTGCTCTCAATATAAATTGCTATTTTATAAGCATCCCTTAAGGTTGTAGGGTTTTTATCTCTGAGTAGATAGGACATTTTTCCATCATCAGCATTGATATAAGTGGTAAGGCATACTTCCTCATCTAACCTTAAGACATGGAAAAATTTATTCATGGCCTTTTGAAATCTACTGTTAAAATCAGCCATACTCTCATTTGGGAACTTTTTAATGTTATTGAATTCATTTAACATGTATCCAGAATTTACATGTTCTCTATATTGTTCCCTACAAGACTTTACAATTTCATCCCAAGAAGCAATACTATCATTAGGTAAATTTATGAACCAATCCCTAGCATCTTCTGTTAAAGATTGAACAAAAAGCCTCATAATGACATCCTCATTTTCAATTTCAAAGTTAGTTATCTTATCACTAAAATCTTTTAGATTCTCTTCACAAGTAACAACATTATTTCCTATGAACTTGGGGATTTTATCTCTTACCTCATTGGGGATAAAATTAGGGTGACCAGGAATGACTTCAAAGAAGAGAGCTCTGTATCTGTTCATATGGACAAGCCTTATTTTGAAATATCCAAGTACATTATTACCACTTGGTCCAGTAGCTAGGACATTTTTCTTAGGGTTGGTCACTTGAATGCTTGGTCCAGGACCACGAGGCTGACCACTTGCATTCAGGCTAGAGTTTTTAACATTTGAATTCAAACTAGAAGATTGCTCTTTAGGATCAACCCACTGATTATTTGGGATTCAGCCAGCAGACTACTTTTGTTGTTGTATCCCATGATCAACTGGCATAAAGCTGCTTGCAGAAGTGTTAGTAGTAGAATGTAGAAAAGCTATCTTCATTCTCATGTCGGCTGCAGTGGCCTCTAATTGTAATTTATCCAGTTGTTTGGCAAGGTCCTCCTTATATTTTCTAGCTTGTTCAAGTTGAATATCAACTTGAGACATTGCTACAGGGATGGTCAAGTTTTTCTTAGGCTCCTCTATAGTCACACCAATAGCCTTTTTCTTACCTTTGTTGGGAACCTCCTTTGTGTTTGCCTTAAGCTTTGCATTCTGCTCAATCTCATATGGAAACAGTTGCCTGATGACAAGCACTTCCTTCTCAAATTCATCCTTGTCAGGATTCAATATTTTATTTGGGGCTTTGTCCCTTAGATCATCAAGGTTTCCAAACAATTCTAGATTCATACCTTTAACCTCTTGACTAAGGATTTTATCCTTGAGGTCATTTCTTCTGGTCTTAGCCAAGAGCTCTTCTCTTTCCACTAGTAAGTCATATATCTTTTTTCCATGTTTCTTCCCTGCTTCAGCTATTTCCTTTTCTTGTTCTTTCTTTCTCCTTCTTAAATCCATAATCTCATCTTGCAACTTATCAGAATCATATGAAGTTGTTTTAGCAATAGAGGTCTCTTCTGGTGGAGCAAGATTTTCTTCTGTAGGAAAGAAACCTATATTAGTATTTTCTCCATCCCTGAAGGGATCAAAATTGGTGTTATCTCTGTAAGTGTCAGTTGGTCCCATGGGTCTTGCATCTTCAGATGAAGATGACTTTCTCTCTAGAATGGGAGTCTCCATCCTCCCTTTAGAGGTATGTTGGGAATCATGTTTCGATGTCCCTCTCTTGGACCATTGTTTCCTTTGAGGTGTATGGAGCTCCTCCCCAACATCCTTTTCAGGATTTTCTTTAAAATAAGATCTAGTATTCCTTTGTCGACTCATCTTTCAGAAAAGACAAATATTTTCAAAATGTTTAATGTGCAACACTAGAGTACACAGAGGTTAGAGTTGCCACCTCTTTTCAGAGGACAAATATATATAAAGATTGAGTACCTTGTCCTAACTCAAGTTTTCTCTTATAGAAAAAAGTTGAAATGAAATTTGAAAGCAAAGTTTCTTGCTAATTCTTCACCTAGAAATCTTAAGAAAATGATTCTTCACTATTCATATCACTGCAGATCAACTCTGTAATTTTCTTTGAGAAACATACACTATATTGAGCCAGAGATTCTGCAATCAGCAGTCACTCTATCTGAGACAAGATTCATATCATTTTCAGGATCAAAACCTTCAAACAATGTATGATGAAAGATAAACATAATAGACTTTACTTTATGACTGTGTGTAAGAAAATACACCTTCATGAAATTAAGATTAGAGAAAGCAATTCTATGGAAAGATAAAACAAAGTTAATTTAAGAATTAAAGCTAAATATATATCATCTCATGGTTCTCTATCCAAGCTTTGTTAAGAGAGATCTCAGGCTTAATCTCTCTCAAAGACAATCCTAGAACGAGATATGTATGAAAAAGAATGCTCAAATCTAGTGAGAATGCTCAAAATGTTCAAAAATGCTCCAAGATCATATGAGAAAATAACAAATGCTCCTAAACATGATATGCTATATGTAATGCAAATGCTAAAATTCTCTCAAAAGCTCTCAAATGCTCCTTAATGCTCTTAATGTGCCTATAATAAGGATGCTTTTGCTCTTGAATTCTTGGATTCCAAACACAAAAGAAATTGCTTGTATTTATAGCATTTTCCCAAGGGTAGGGGGTAGAGTGAGTTGATCATGATCAAAGCTTGGTTAAGTCAAAAGCTTTGAGGTTCTCTCAAATGGAGGGAAATTTGGTTGGTTGTCTCAAAGAAATTAGGAATTAAATAACTCCATCATTTAATTAAATTAGCCATGGAAGGGTGATTGGGTTGGATTTGATCCTTTTTGATTTGAACTATACAATTGAAAAATCAATTGCATAATTTGATTAATCCCTTTAGGCTTGAATTTAATTATTTGATTTCATGATTATTTGATCTTTCAATTTTTTTTTAATTTTGTTCCTTTGATTTGATAAATGTCCATTTGATTTGCATTGATTTGTTTTGCATTGATATTTTGAAGCATTTGGCTGAGATTTATAATTTGGAATGCTTGAGATACACCTGGTAAATTTTAGGTGTCTACAAATGCCCCTCTTTGAATTAATGTGCAAAGCACATTGATTCAAATAAAGCTTGATTTTCCTCATCGTTGAGGTGATACTGATGAGCTGATATGAAAACTTGATATCAAAATCTGATATGAAATTCCCGATATGAAACCCTGATATGAAACTCTGATATGAAAATCCGATATGAAAACCCTGATATGATGCTCTGATATAAAAATCCTGATATGAAACCCTAATATGAAATTCTGATATGAAATTGTGATTGATAAAGTTTGAAATTTTAATGCCCCAAATTTGATACGAGATATCCTGTAGAATCCTAGTTTGATGATATGATGATGCCCCCTCGAAAATGGAATCATCTTGAATGTAGCTAAAAGTTTTTTTGATGAACAATGCTGATAGGATAGATCCAAGATGATTGCATTTCTGATAAATGATGATGTGAAAAGATGGTGAACAAATGCCGCAGTGAGCAGATTAGGTTTAACGGGGTCAAAAATCTCATAAAATAGGTTAAAATAGCTTAAATAGGTTGAAAACCCCAAAATTACTATTCATTTTCACTTTTGACTATTGAGAGTTTGCTATGATCCTCTAATGACTGATAGCGATGGTGGTCCCCATACGAGAGCATAGGTTTGAGTGGGTGTGCCGATATCAGAGACCTCCTGACTACGGGCCTTTGGTGAGTGATTCGAACCCTCTTGGTGCATTTATTGCTTTGAAATTTGCATTTATTACATGTTTTTAGTGCTTTTTAGAAAAGTTTTAGCCAAATGTCATGTAGGATAGGTAAAGTGTTGCTTAGGCCTGTTAAAATCCGTGTACACACAATCCGTAGCCGTGTAGGAGCTAGGTCAAAATTGCTATCCAAAATAGACAATGCGCTGCCTAAAAACACAATGTTTTAAAAGCTGCGTATGATAGTTTAAAAGCTGTGTAGGTGTACAAAAGGCCACCTAAATAGTAAAGCACCACCTCCACATGATAAAGTGTTGCTTTTAAAGATTAAAAAGCCATGTGGCTTAAAAATCCGCATACACTCAGTTAAGTGCCGCCTACCATAAAGTTTAAAGTTGATATAGGAAAATAGATGAACTTAGTTTGATTGATCGTCCAAATGATCCAATTAGGTTCCAAGCTAGAAAATGTTCATCTAGAATGTCACATAGTGTTTAGGATGTTAGAAAATTCATAATGATGAATATTTGATAGGTCAATTAGATATGATTAAAAATGATTACAAATTGTCCTTGTGTCTCACGATTTAGAGGTTAGGAACAATAAGTTGATATGCTCAAGTTAGAGAAAAGATTGATTTAATATGTTGTGATTGACTTAGAATGGTTCATCAAGAGAAAAACTAACATGATGCACTTTGTTTCAAAATGTAGGAGCATTACCGCAAGTTGTGGGTGTGAGGAGTAGCATTGTGGATTTTTGATCTAGTAGATGAGCCTACACCACTTGAGCAGCGTATTATTGAGACTTGTGGTCTTAGTTTCCTTTTGGATCTCCCTCAGTTTCAACTGAACTGAGGTTTATTGATAGCTATGGAAGAGCGATGACAATCTAACCATAATACCTTTCACTTACCTCTGGGCGAGATGACTATTACGCCAGAGGATGTATATATACTATTGAGGATCCCAACTCATGGAGAGCGGGTGTATTATGATGTAGTGTATGATAGCAGTACTGTTTGCAGATGGGTGTTTGGAGATAACACCATTATGTTATATGTTGAATGTAGACCTCTGAATTCAACACAAAAACAATATAGTCCTTACACAAACGCTCAATTCACAAAGACAAACATGAATTGTTTGTTCTACAAATTCGATTGAGGTGACCTGTTGCCTCCTAATTAGTTGTGGATGTTGAGTTTTACCCTCAAAATGAGAGCCAACAACCTGACCATTACTAACATGGAGGATTTTAAGAATGCAAGAAGAGAGGAATTGCCATTAATCTTATGTAATATGCAACTAGTCTATGAGAAAATGCTCATAATCTATGAATTAAGAAACGATTAAGCTATGGAAATGAATTGCAACTAATCTAAGAATGAATTGCAACTAAGCTATGGAAGCAAAATGCAATTAATCTAAGAAAATCAAATGCTTCTAATTTAGAAATGAGAGTGCTTGTAATCTATGGAAGAATTGCTTTTAAGCTAGAATTTGAACTTGCAATGAATCTAGAAAGCTTGAAAGCATAAAATTGAGATGTTAGATAAATCATAAATGAAAACTAAAACATCTTCAATTCCAATTGAAATTTATACTAATTATGCAAATTGAGCTTAAAACATGAAAATCAAATACAAATTGACTA
>MU215619.1:245475-326815 GCA_018584345.1 Thuja plicata
GACTCAGATAAACCTAATGACTTGACAAGGTTTAAAGTGAAAATATTTAGACCAGCTCCACCATCTATGAGAACTCTCTTAACCCTATGTCTTTGGATTAATACCTCTATATGCAAGGGTAAGTTTTAAGGATGTGTGATAGAAATGTCATCTTGCTCCAAAAAGGAAAGGCAATGAGGGGATATGAGGTGCCCTACCATGTTCTGAAATTTGTCTTCCTCCAAGTTTATACGAACCGTGGTCTCACACAAGGCTTTTTGCAAAATCTCCTTGTGATTAGGAGATAATTTTAACAACTCCAAAATTGATATTTGGGTGGGAGTCTTTTGAAATTGATCTACCAAACTATAAGGCTTTGTGGTGGGTGGTGTTTGTTTAACCAGAATAGTTGGTGTCTTGGGACCAATAGTAATAGGAGTAACTCCTTGCAAGGTAACCTTTGAGGCTTGCCCCCTTGTGATGGCATTAGCGGATCCTTGAATAGGTTGGTCTTTAACCACAACAACATTCATAGTATTGTCATAAGTATGGCCAAAGTTTACATTATAACTTCTTTTTACATTATTTGCATTGTTTCCTCCATTGTTGGAATTAGAATATTCTCCCTTTTTGTGCTTATAAAAAGGAGTCTTAAAGGCTATGTGATCTTCATTATTTTGAGCTCCGTCCACCTTGATCACACCTTTGTCTATGAGATCTTGTACCACATGTTTGAGACATAGGCAATTGTTTGTCTTATGTCCCCTATTTCGATGATAGTCACAATGGTTGTTCTCATTCCACCAGTTTGGCTTGATGTGTGGTTCATAGGGTTGAGCCTTTGGTAGAACAATAAGCTTGTTTTCAATAAGTGTGCTTAATGAATTTTCCAATGGTTCACCCAAAGTAGTAAAGGTCCTCTTGGGTGTAGGTGCAAAGAACAATTTAGGCTTAGAAGCCCCTTGATTATTCCCAAAGTTGTTATTAGTGTTGTTGTTGAAGGGTACTTTGGGTGCTTGATTCACATTATTGGCTTGAGCTGCGTTTTGAGTGAGATTAAAAGAGATAGATTTTAAAGTATTAGCTTCCACCACTCCATCATTAACCACTCCTTTATTTTTTTTGTTATTCCTTGTCCAATATCATCTGTTGTTGCTATTGTTGTTGTTATTTCAATTTTGATTGGTGTTGGAGGTATTGTTGTTGTTGTTATTCTTGTTATCTTTCTAGAGTTTGATTTCTCCACTTTTCACCAATACCTCTTCTATTGTCACCCCATTCTCAATTAATTATTGGAATGATCTAGGACATTGTACCCTTAATCGATAGTTCATTTCATGGTTCAGGTTGTTCACAAAGATATCCATCTTTTCCTTTTCCGGTACACTTCGTGGGTATCTAGGAAATACTACCCTCCATCATTGTAGGAAAAGTAGGAACCCCTCTCCATCTCTTTGTTTGGTATTGTATAGATTTAGCATTGTAACCTTGTGCTTGATTTTATAAGAATAGTGGGTTACAAATTTAGGGGCCAATTCCTCAAAGGTCCTAATACCGGAGGGTAATTTTGAGAACCACTCCATTACCATGCCTCCCAAACTTCTAGGGAATAACCTCATAAGGTAAGTTGTGTCATGCATGAACTCTAGACTTAGGGTACAAAATTCCCTTAAGTGATCTTGGGGATCAGACGTCCCTTCATATTTATCATATTTTGGATAAATAGCATTTGTTGGAAATGGTATCATGACTAAGGACTTGTCAAAAGGAAAAGGACACAATGCTTCAATAGAAAAAGGTTTAGGAGCCCCACCTTGTTTCAATGTGTCCAATTGTAGTTTAAAAATTTGAAATTTTTTGTTCATGATATCAATGGGGTTAGCCTCTGCTTCTTCTTTCTTGAGTTTGGAAAAATCATAATTGCGTGGAAGCTTGAGACCCGTTTGTGCTAGGTCTAGTAAGTACTTCTCTTTGTCTTTTTCTAATACTTTATCCACAAGTTTCATAAATAAAGGGCTTTTCATAGCCTCGGTAACCTTTTCATCAGTTAGCTCCTCTTCATTAGGGTCCATATTACCCCTGTTATTGGTGTTATTCATCCCTTGATTGTTAGGGTCTATGTTTGTACCTTTGTTGATATTGGTGTTGGATCCTTTGTCGTTAGGATCAACATTTCCTTGTTTGGTTAATTCCTTGTTCACGTGATTAATCTGATCAGGATCTATATGACCAAATGGAAAAGACATCCTCGATTCTATTTCTTTGATGGTTTTGTGAACAAGATTTGCAAAAAAGGGATCACCCGGGAAGGGACACTCTTGTCTCAGATAAGACCCGTCTGATTGTAGGGTAGTTTTTATGTAATGGGATTGAGTGAAAACTGGCATTAACATATGTCAAAATGAGGACCTTAGGTTTTCAAACTTGTTTGATGACCAATCTATGTACGAATTTGCAAAATGCCCAATAATGGCATATTTTGATCAAGATAGGTATTCTCAGTGATAGAACATCCAAAAGGGTATCCAAAAATCAAATTTTCTTGTTCTTAAACTTTTGGTAGATGCCCACTGTTTGCATTTTAAAATTTCCAGGTGGCTCTTACCTGTGTGTAGGCGGCCTTTTACTGATAACATGCAGTTATTGGAAAATCTATACGCGGCACTCTGCAATTGGCAAGCAACATTTGTCTATTGCCTGGAATTTTTGAAATATTTTTACACGGCTCTTTCCAGTTAACAAGCGATTGTTTGATGTTATCACGTGGTGTTTTGTGTTTGATAAGTGGCCCAACTTTATTTGTAAGAGGCTCGTCAATGATTATACATGACGCTGTGTTGATCAGAATTGATTTTGTCAATTTTAATAGTGTTTTCAGGGTTTAAAATTTTAATGTCTTTGATCAGATTTATCAAAAAGTATTCTTGCATGAAAATGAAATACAAACTCAACACACACATAAGATTTGCATCATATTCCTAAAAAACACACTAAAAGTGTATGTTCTCAGATGTTTCAACAAGTTTGTACAAGAATTTCTTCCGAGCAGTCTACCTTAGCATCAACAAATTTGTCTTTTAAACATGGCTCTACAAAGGTAGGTCTGCTATTTTATCAGGTCTCACCATATTCTGGTCTAAACCTTGACAAGATCCTTTACCCCTTTGAGGGCTTCCCACATGCACAAAAGTATGATTTTGCACAATCCCGAAGGACTACTAGAGGAAGTGAGGATGGCTAGCACAAGTTTTAGTCACTTTCTAATTAAGGAAAAGTGCATTATTTATAGTGGGTCAGACGATATTATGGTAAAAGAAAATATCTCCCACTTTGGGTCGTTCCCTCTCACCGTCCTCATAAGGCAATTCTTGGGAGGCAGGCCCTTTTAAATCTCTAATTAGCTAGCATGTTCATAAAAGTGGGAATTGAACTTGGTCCAACAAGTTTGGGAATTTGATTCACTCAAAGAGTGAAGAGCATATCCCTATTGTCTTCCTTTTGTTCCAAACACTTTAAACAATTTTTTTCATTTTCAACCCCTTAACAAGGAGGTTCTTAGAAATTGAAATGTGTGGTTCAATTTGCCTATCCTTGTCCTTCTACCAAATTGGCTTTGCACGTTTGAATTTTTGATTCACTTCAAAAAGTGAAGAGCATATGCCTAATGCTTGTTCAATTTGGACAAAATAGAGGATTTTCTACTTATGCTAGATTTAAAGAAAGCCACAATTTGATCAAATGCAAGCTTGATGAGATAAGTACCTGATTTTGAAGATAGAAAAGGCTAGGTGCATTTTTGAGTATTTGGCTTATTTTTTTACTCACCTAGTGGCGATCATTCCCACTCCATCTCCTCCAACAAATTTAGTCAACACAAAGCACAACAAAGTGAAGAAAACTTGAAAACCTTAAAAGACACAAAAACCTCCTAAAATCTCTTTCAAATGAATGATTTCTCAATTAAATCTTTTAAAGAAAATAAGGATGAAAAATTAATTAGAGAGTAGGAAATTTTCACTTATATGCAAAGAACACCTTAATATAATGATCATATAAATGCTCTTCTCAAACAAGCTCTCTAACAAATTTGCATTATGAATCTCTTTATCATTCTTGGTTTTAACTCTTACCTCCTTACTAGGCCTTGAGATCTGCTTCTCTGGTTTTTGCACCTTTAGGTGATTTTTCATCTGTAGAACAAGAAAATACAGAGAATTACAAAAGTGACAGAATTAACCAAAAACTGATTTAAAGCAAAAGTTACTACGCTGCATTTTACAGCTAAACAGTGGCTACCAAATGTTAGTAAGCGTAACTTTAAACTTTAAAGGTGGCTTTTAAATTTTAACACACGGCTCTTAAAAATCCCATAGGCGGTAAAATAAAAATAACAAGCGGTGCAAAAAGTATAAAAAGTGGTCAGATATTGCTGATAAGCGGCTATTGAAAGTTCACAGGCGGTGCACTTTATCTGACAGGCGGCGCAATTTATCTGGCAGGCGGTCCAATTTATCTCTCACGTGGCAGCAGAATGAAAGATAGAGATGAATCAAGCTTTTCAGGTGGCACTTTGTTGTTCGTAGGCGGCTCTTAGCGTAGCATACACGGCTCTTCTCATGTTTTCTGCAAGAAAAACACCAAGAATAAAGAAAATAGACCAAATATTATGATAAAAATGTTAATACAGAGGCTTAGAGCCCCACGGTGGGCACCATTATGTGTGTAAGAAAATACACCTTCATGAAATTAAGATTAGAGAAAACAATTCTATAGAAAGATAAAACAAAGTTAATCTAAGAATTGAAGCTAAATCTATATCATATCATGGTTCTCTATCCAAGCTTTGTTAAGAGAGCTCTCAGGATTAATCTCTCTCAAGGACAATCCTAGAACGAGATATGTATGAAAAAGAATGCTCAAATCTAGCTAGAATGCTCAAAAATGCTCGAAGATCATATAAGAAAATAACAAATGCTCCTAAACATGATATGCTATATGTAATGCAAATGCTAAAACTCTCTCAAAAGCTCTCAAATGCTCCTTAATGCTCTCAATGTGCCTATAATAAGGATGGTTTTGCTCTTGAATTCTTGGATTCCAAACACAAAGGAAATTGCTTGTATTTATAGCATTTTCCCAAGGGTAGGGGGTAGAGTGAGTTGATCATGATCAAAGCTTGGTTAAGTCAAAAGCTTTGAGCTGCTCTCAAATAGAGGGAAATTTGATTGGTTGTCTCAAAGAAATTAGGAATTAAATAACTCCATCATTTAATTAAATTAGCCGTGGAAGGGTGATTGGGTTGGATTTGATCCTTTCTTATTTGAACTATACAATTGAAAAATCAATTGCATAATTTGATTAATCCCTTTAGGCTTGAATTTAATTATTTGATTTCATGATTATTTGATCTTTTAATTTGTTTTGAATTTTGTTCCTTTCATTTGATAAATGTCCATTTGATTTGCATTGATTTGTTTTGCATTGATATTTTGAAGCATTTGGCTGAGATTTATAATTTGGAATGCTTGAGATACACCTGGTAAATTTTAGGTGTCTACAATGACTATGAGGAAGAATAGACTAATTCTAAATATTGAAAGGACAAAATCTTTCATGAACATGAATCTTAGAACATTACAATATCCCCAGTAGAGTCACCAATTTGCTAGCTCTTTTTCTTTCTGAATTGGTATATAACAATGAATGATAGACACTTTAGTTCCCAATTCAGATTCTTACAGGGAAAAGGCTAATTAACAAGGATGGAAATCCTTCTACACTTTGGGCTCCACATACCCAGGTGGGTTCACCTTCAACAGACTACTATCTTTCAACAAGTCTGATAGTGGATTAAGGATTCATGATACTTCTTCTTTATAAGCCACTTGGCTTAGGAAGGCTAACCTATTGATTCTCTCTTTAAGGAATCACTAAGATAAATTATACTTAATACAATTATCTAGACATGTATTTTAGATAACATAAATATAAAGATTGATTAATATTTGATTGATGATAACAACCACTTATCAGAAATTGACCAGTGCCTAATCTTGCGCTATAGAGTCAGAGGAAAACATAAATACACCAGAGATTAATTGGAATACAAATAAAACCTTAGATAGAATGCCTTACATACTATCTTCTCACCCTCACACCCCTGTATCAAATTCCTACATAAACCCTAACCCTCTGTAATTATTTGTAAGGTTTAAACCCTCCTTGAAAGAAACTTACAAATAATGACACAGCTACCTTATAAACAATACATTTAAGATGCCTTACAAATTAAACATATAAGAGCTAACTGTAAATGCAAAAATACATCATTGGTATCTAAATGGAGATTCCATTATATTTTTATTAATAAAAGCCTGATCTCAATACATTCAAATTGATTCAAAACTAAAGCTTGGACACAATTCAGAAGTCTGCTTCGCAGTCTTATTTTTACCATCCTTTACAATATGTTACAACTTACTATTTATAGCTAGCACTATTCACCTTGGGATCCTTAAAGATCAAGGATGCAACAACCTTCAGATGACTAGGCTAAAAGACAAAATTTAGGAATACAATAGGACAAAATGACAAGTGGATAGAAGAACCACTTTTGTTACAAGATATTCTAACTGATTATTTATCCTATGACCGCATGGTGATTGCATTTTCCTTGTACTTGATAGGGAACAACCATCTGGAACTCATTGCCTCTGATGCTATTGATGTGTAATCTCCATCTTCAGCTGCACCAATTATTTTATTAGGCTTGATCATCTACCTGCATATCTTCACCTTCACCCAGATGAATTATTGTGTACTTGTCCTTCCAAGAAGTGTACACTTCATCACTTGGCCAAATGAAACCTAGGATCTCATATTTTCTACTATTGATCTCCTTCCAAGTGACATGTGCCTTCTCAATCTCATCTATCTAGAATGCAAAAAATGACCTGGCCTTTCCCACTATCTAAATGGTTTGAGAAAAAAATAGTGTACTCTCCAAAGTTAATATACTATTAGTTCAAACTGCTAATGCTCCATTCATTTTTCGGTGCCACAACCTCTCATGTTTGATGTTTCCATTCTTCCTAAAGAGGTTTGGGAACATTTCAAATTTATCCTATGAATATTCCCTTTTCAAAGTCAGCACCTTTCTCATAACAATGTCTCTCCTAGTATCCATATCCAAAAGTAATTTGACACATTTGTGGGTGTGAGTTAGGACTTTGTCAACATCATTACTTTTCTTGGAAGAGGTGTGAAAGAATTTTAATTCCTCTATTTTCCCTTTCCACTTGCTCACCAACTGATCTAGATTGTCTTTGTTTTCATGATATTCATTCATAATATTGACAATCTTATTACCTTGAGCCTATATAGCGGTGGGTAGTACTTCATGAGTATAATGCATAAAATCACTATGTATTTTATCTGCATACCTCTTCTTTACCCATGCTTCTTCTTCTTTGAAGGCCACATACTACTATACCCATTCTTTCTTCTGCCTTTCTAGTTCTTCTCTTGCAGTTTTTAGCATTGCCTTTTCTTGTTCTAGCTCTTGTAATATAGTGGAAGTAGATAGTGCAGGGGAAGGAGGGTAAGTGATGATGGGACTTGATGAGGAAGGCTGGTGGGGACCCTATGCAATCCTCTTCTGAGGCATTATTTGTACTATTTTCCTCCCCTCCAGGAATGTTATTCTCTCATCCTTCTGCAGGGATTTAACCCTTTCATAATTGTATGCTTTTAGGACAAATTCATATTTTTGGTTCAGGCTATCAAAAGCATCTTTCTAATTTTCATCTACCCTCAGACTCAAATTGGCAGTTTGAAAAACAAGGTTAGCTTCCTCCACACCTATGGTATCAGAAACTCTTTTGATAATGAGGCTACCTGTATCCTCAGTTTGATCATCTTCATTTGTTCTTCTTTTGTTATTCCTCTTTAGGGACCATATTGCCAAAGCTACATTATCTTCACTAAACTAGGCACCAATTGATGCTCTAGTAGTTTTCAATGGTTTAGCTTCCTTCTTAACAACATCAAAAACTATGGCATCATCCAAATCCCACTGGGGTAGGATAAGGACTCCTTTCTTCTTTACCAACTCCCTGCCCTCTTCAGGAGTAATTTTGTCAAATTTGGTCATTAACTCTTTCTTGACCTCCTTTTCAATATCATCCTTGGTCTGATTTGGTTGGGATTTTTTCAACCTCTGGAACTTATATTTAAACTCATCAATATGAGTTCTCCATAGAAATTGAATAAAGGCCCTAGCCTTAACAAAATTGTCATATGAAAGAAATTCTTCACTGGCCTATTTGGTTACAGGGTCCAGCTATTTTCCTGTGAATTCTACCACTGTGAGATCATTAGTTGTATGCCTAGGTGCCTCTGGTACTCCTTCTTGTAGCTCTTGTGTAGTGAAAAAGACTTGGCTTCTGTTTCCCATTTGAACCAACTGCTCAACAATGGCTTGGTCATCCATATGTAAAGGGAACTAGAAAGGAGAGTATAACTCACTCTCTTGTTCTTTTCCCTCCACTTTTAGTTTCTTGGGAGAGGGCATTTTTTGGGCACTATCATTTGATAGCCTCTTTCCTTTCTGATCAAAAGATTTATCAATCTTGGGCATGATAGTATTGTACCCTCTCATTTTGTAGACCACATAATTCCCAAGTGGGATTATCCTTCCTTGTAAAAGTTTGCTTAAGACGGCCTTAGCCTTTTCTGGCTTAGCTTCCATTATTTTTTGTTTCTTCTCATTGAGGGTCTGCATAATACCTTCAAATAATGTCATCAGGGACTCAATATTTCTATCCCAAAGTAAAAATTCCTTTAAAGGATCATAGGATCTATCAAAATTGTAGACAAAGTCCAAAGACTTCTTGTACATGAGCCACTTTTCTTTCCTGACCTCCTGGTCACTTAGATAAAAAATATTTCTAACAATATCTTCTAGGAAATTGAATTGGTGCTCTAATGCCAAGCACTTGGTTCTCTTTCTGAACATGCCCATTATGAAATCTTCATTGTCTACACACCTGGATACAGACATTGCTAGATGATAGAGCTCAAAATATTTTTCAAACTGTGTCCACCCACCTTTTATTATAATGAAATGGTGGGCTCTTGTAAGGGTAGGGAAAATACTTAAAAGGCACTCTATAGGGAAAAACATTGGGGGTTCCCTTGAATCCATAAACCCTTATCACTATAGAAATAGGGTATAAAATCAAATCTTCCCAATTATGGGCAATTTTCTATTATGGGGAAAACTCCATAGATCTCAATAATTTCATCATATCTATATGGATCCTAGCATTTTGTCTTCATAACAATGACTTAAGCCTAGCAGCAAGAACCCTGTCAGAGTATACATAACTGGTTTCTTTTCTATCGCATGATAGATCAACACTCCACATTTGAACATGAAAGTCCTCATCATCTTAGAACTTAGTTAGGTCCATCTCCTCCTCAAAGATGTTAGCACTACTGAATAGAAACATATGCATCATAAGGGAATACCACCCCATTGGTTTGAGTATATTAGTATCTTGGATACCTATTAGACCTTCATGCATTTGCTCAGAAATGTAAGAAGCATATTCAAAAACTACTGACAAGTGGGGATGTAGAATCTAAACCACCATGAACATCATATGAACAAGAATTGTTGTTTCTTCATACTCTCCTAAAGCCATGCACATGGCACTATACATTTTCCCTGCCTTACCATTGAAATAATTTAACTTGAATAACTCTGGCATGTTAGGGCCCACAACAATCAAATCCCCTATCTTATTAAAGTACCCTTTCAGAGCCTCATTCCTATAATATTCCCTCTGGGTCTGGTATACCTCCTTAAAGTAATTGAAGTCAATATCATCCATTTGTAATGAGGTGTCACTTAACTTGAAAATTGTTCTAATTTCATCACCTATGACAGTCAACAAAATGTTCCCCTATGTATCCCTAACAACCCTGGATACTCTGTCATAAATGTTGGCTATCAGGGTGAACAAATATGTATCCATGAACACCCTAGGTACTATCAATTTTCCCATGTCTAAGTCCCACATGTTACAATCTGGGGTAGGAGCGTTTCTTTGGCTGTAGGCAATTCTAAACAAACTCAGACCATTCAAACTAGTTTTGACATCTTTGGCCCACCTACCTGTGTCATATAAACCCTCTCCTACTCTGAAGCGGGTATGAGTTGGGACTATTTTCTTAATCTGGGTTGCATCACCCGTAGACCCTTTTAATTGTTGCAGAAGGTCTTCTCTAACATTTCTTTTCTTATAATATACCTCTCCAAAGAGTTCAATTCTAGGGGCCATTTTTGAATCTAGGGTTTTACTGAGATAATAGTCAGATTTGAATGAGAATTCTGAAATCTTTTCAAATTTCAAATTTTTACTGGAAGTCTGAATTTTACTCTATCAGAGAAGACTTACCCATTCTACAATTCTGTTGCAAGGAGCTAAATATCGCTACAATTATGTTCTTCGCTTGAATAATTTTGGTAAATTATGGCGACTTTGATTTTAAATGATGAATTATACTACTTCCATGAAATAAGTCTTTTGCATTGAATTGACCTAAAGTGGCCAAACATTTTGCAATTAATTTGCCTAATTCAAACTCACAGCTTAATAGATCATTGAAACTCATTTAAACAACTTTGAATCTGAGCCATAGATCTCAAAAAGCATCTCCTTCATCTGACGGTTCTCTTCTTTTCCTAGAAACAACTGTTTATTTGGGACACTTGTCAGCATGACTTAATCATTTATATGATAGATGTTGTGATTCTTCTCCTTAATAAATTAAGTCCACCATTAGATTCATCTTAACATATCTGTAAGTTATCTTAGCTTGAGTTTATTGCCTATGGTTGCAACGTCATCACCTGGGACACGTGTCAACATGACTTAATGGCTTAATCATTAGATCTTGATTACTTTGCCTTTAAACCATTAATCAGACTGTCTAATATTTTCATACTTGCAATCTTATTAACATGATAACTACATTGTATAGGACCCGCCTTTTGTGCCACGTGCCATCACGGCTTAATTGCTTATCCATTAGATCTCGAGCACTTTATCTTCAAGTGATTAAGCCGACCGTTGATTTTTTCTATATATGCTATTCCTTTAATCCTATCTTAACAACCTCAGTCAAACCCACTAGGACATGTGGCATCATGACTTAATGTCTTAGATGATAGATGTCAATCAGTTTCCTTTTAAGCCATTAAGTGAGTCATTAGATCTTTTCAAACTTCTCCAACTTTTATCGCTCGGTTAGCTTTACCTTTAGTGGATTATATGTCATCCTCTGGACATGTGTCAACACCGCTTAATGGCTTAGACATTAGATCTCATGCATATTTGCAATAAGCCATTAATTCATCTATTGGATCAGAAATAAGTTATCTATACTTTAATCCTTGTCTACTCAGAATACTCGGGTCCACTAATTGCCACATGTCAACACCGCTTAATCACTTGCATGATAGATGTTGTGCATATTTCCTTTAAGCGATTATGCCAATCATTAGATCTTTTTGGAAATTAATATCTTTCATGCTTCCTATGACAGGACCCGCACCGCTCCTTTTGATACACGTCAGCACCACTTAATCGCTCACATGATAGATGTCGTGCATCTTGGGACTAAGTGATTAAGTCTACTGTTCAATGAAAGAGGATCTGCCAACTAATTAACTGAGAATCTTTATGATCATCAGACCAACCAAAGATACATGGTGTCAAGGCTTAATGGCTTAGATGATAGATGTTGATCGGTTTGGGATTAAGCCATTAAGTGGGTTGTCTGATTAAAAAAAACTTTCTCGAAAAATAATAACTTTAATTAAAACATCAGCGGACCTTGGACTTAGGAAAATGTTGGACCACGGTGTTAGGATTAACAACTTAATGAACAAGAACAATTTAAAGGGAACCCATTTGATACATGACTTAAGTGACAAAAGGTAACGTGAAATTAGAAGGCATTTCAATGCTTAGGGTTTTATGACCAAATCTACACTAGGAGACATGAAACAAGGGTTTTTGAGCATTTCCACCTAGGTTGAGGGCTAGAACAAAAATTGCAAAGGCATAAGAACAATTTTAACCATGGTTTCAAACCTTTGGATAACATGAATGACAGGAGACTTCAAAATTGTACAAGGCATATTCCAAACAAGAAATATTACAAATAATGGCTCTCTTGAGGATGCTCAAACGCCAAGTTATAATAAGAATATAGATCTCTAGGGAGGTAGACCACAAACTAGACTAACCTATTACTAGAAACAAACACACAACAAAAAGAAAACACACTTGTACATATGATACATACTACTGTGCATGGAATAGAAGAGCTAATTGAAGAAATTTTTCAGAAATTGTCCATGCACTAGCAATTCCTGTTCTTCATCATCTAGATTCTTGAGGAAATAAGAATCTTTTCCAAAAGCCTGAGATATGAAAAAAGGCCCCATCCATAGTCACTCAAAATTTTTTTGCTTGCCTTTGTCTTCACCCTTGGTATTCCATTGCAATAAAAAATCACCAGACTGAAAGTTTATTTCATCTGCCCTTCTATCAAAAAGATACTTCATTTTTTGTTGCAATTTGACATTTTCCTTCTGGCTTTCTCTCCTTACTTCATCCAATTCTACCAATTGAATAATTCTTTCCTCCATAGGTTTTGAGACTTCAATCTCCTCATCTTGAATAAACTTATAAATTGGGAGCAGATTATTAACATGCATCCTTGATTGAATACCATAAACCAACTCAAAAGGAGATTTTCCAGTGGCCTTTTTGACAGTGATCTTATCCGCCCAAAGGGCAAGTTTCAACTTTACATGCCAAGCTATTTTATTGCCTTCTAAGGTCTTTTTTAAAATTTGTAAGATACTCTTGTTGTTGGATTCTACCTGACCATTGGCTTGAGGATGGTATGGGAATGAATAAGACATAACAATTCCCATATCAGAGAAAAAATCAATAAAATCTTCAGACCCGAAGCACGTGGTATTATCCATCACCAACTTGAGGGGAACACCAAATCTTGTAATCACATTATCCATCAGAAATTCAATGACCACAATGCTTGTTTCTCTTTTAGTTGGAATTTCCTCCACCCATTTTGTAAAATAATCAGTTACCACCATAATCCATCTATGGACCCCACTTGACTTCTTAGAAAATTCTCCTATGAAGTCCATTCCCCACATAGAAAAGGGGGCCTCTACTACTATAGGGTTCAAAAGTAATGCTCCTGAATACTTCATCTTGCTTGAGAATCTTTGGCATGGCTCACATTTCCTAACCACATTGTAAGTATCTTGGAACAAACAAGGCCAATAGTATCCAGCTCTCAAAATTTTATGAGCTATTGAACTAGTAGAATAGTGCCCTCCACACATTCCAGCAAGCATTTCCTTCAACATCTTCTCTGATTGACCTTTGTCAAGACATAATAGCATGATCCCATCTCTATTTTTCCGAAACAAGTCTCCATGCAACAAAACATATTTCTAAGCTTGTAATCTTAAACTCCTCCTTTGGTTATCACTTAGGTTATTTGGACACTTAGCCATTTTCAAAAAATATACAATATTGGCATACCAGGGTTGCATTTCAATACTTGTTAAGAAATTCTCATTTGTATCGACACTTTTGACCTAGACCAAATCCAAATTTTATTCTGTCATCAACTTTACCAATCCTATTCCTCTCACCAACTTAGTGATATGGATGTCCATATCAAAATCTTGAATTTTGTTTATCCTTTTGCATCTTTTTCCTGTTACTTCATTCTGTACAAAAATGTCATTGACAATAGCATGACAAACATAAGCATTTACCTTTGCACATACCAAATATGACCTGAAAGCTTTGACTTCCTTTACTAGAGCATAGGCTTTTTTTTCCATCAACTGATAGTTTAACTCAACTGACTGCAATGACTTACTAAAAAATGCAATGGGATGTTCAAATCCCTCACCATCCTTTTGCAATAGGACTATTGCAATAGTATGGAAGGAAAAGTGAACAAAGAGAAGGGATTGGTGTAATCAGGGGACACAAGGACTGGTGCTTCTTGGATAGCTTGTTTTATTTTTCAAAGGCTAACTGTGCCCCTTGGTCCCATTCGAACTTTATATTTTTCTTCAGCAATTTGACAATTGGCTTAACTAGTTCTGCAAAGTTGGCGATAAATCTCCTAATAAAATTAACTTGCCCTAGAAATGATTGTATACCTTTTAAATTCTTGGGATCAAGTACCTTTTGAATGGATTCAACTCTTTCAGGATCTATCCTTACTCCCTCTTTTGATACTATGTGTCCTAGGAGTTTCCCTTCAGTAACATCAAAGTGACACTTTTTTGGGTTTAAAGACACCCCATATTCCAATGCTTTTATCATCACTTTCTCCAAGCGATTGCAATGATCCTCTATCCTTTTTGAAAAATCTGTCAAATCATCTTGGTATACTACCATCAGAACATCTATAAGGTCTTTGAATGCTACATCCATGGCCCTTTGAAAGGTTTTGCCAGCATTTTTCAACTCAAATGGCATATGAGCATACACATAAGTGCCCCAAGGAGTAGTAAATGTTGTTTTGAATTGCTCAGATTCTTTAACCAGCACTTGATTGTACCCTAAGAATCCATCCATCATAGACAACAAGTCACACCCAGTGACTTTATGCAACATAGCCTCCATGTTAGGTAGTCCATAGTTATCCTTTAATGAGGCCACATTTAGGTTTCTAAAATCAACACACAGTCTTATGTCCCCATTCTTTTTTCTTATAGGGACTAAGTTAGAGACCCATGATGAATGTTTGATTGGCTGAATTATACCTACATCTCTTAATTTGATCAATTATGCCTACATTTTGGTATCTAGCAGAAGATTAATGGGCCTTTTTTTTTGTCTGAATGCTTTTATACCTTCTTTGAAAGGGATATAATGCTTAAACAAGTCTTTTCTATAAGCTTTCAAATCCTCATAAGACCATGTAAATACATGATTGTATTTCTTCAGCAATTTTATCAAATTTTGTCTCACATTGCTATCTAAATTTTTTACCAATATAGACTAATTGGGGAGATGTTTTAGATCCCAAGTTAACTTCCTCTAAATCTCCCACCTTGGTATTGGACTTCTAAGTCATATAATTGTCATTTATGCTAAACATGTCTTCCAATTCAACCAACCCTTTGGGAATGTGATTAGTATCCAACTAGATGACTTCTTGATCAAAGATATACTCCTTATTGTCCACAACTAATACTAGAGATTCACAATCAATCTTCTGACCATCATATTGATCTACACACTAGATAAACCTGAGGATATCATCATCATCCTCAAATATTTTCTAATTATGAATATTGTCAGGAACTGTAGGCCTACTTTTTATTTCAATTATAGACATACCAGTAAGAGTAGCATCATTATTTTTTAGGGAAACATTTGCCTGGAAATATGTCATTATGTTGTTGGATCTCTCTGTCCATAGGATATTGAAAGCATCAAAGAATTCTATTCTATCCCAGATAGCACACTTGTACAATTTTAATCTGTCATCTTTAGCAGCATAATGCTCCCTAATCTGAGATATAATTAACTAGGAATCCCCATGAACATGTAAACATTTAATACCATTCTTGAAAGAAATATCCATTCCCAAGATTAAGGCTTCATACTCAGCAGTATTATTTGTACATTGAAAAGTCAGTAGGAAAGAGTACCTGAAGGTGATACCTGATTGGGAAATAAACAAGACTCCTGCTCCAGATCCTTCCTTTGAGTATCCTCCATCAAAGTACATTTTCCATAGTCCATCTTGTTGCAACAAAAATTCATCCATAATGGTATCAATGTTCTTTAACTATGGCTTGATTTCTTCAACAGTAAAATTTTCCATATCAACATTCAAACAACAATTCAATTGGTCAAGTAGAACCACCTCCACCGTGATAGATGACTGGGGTTCTCTGTACAACTTGACCTCATGTCCATTTATAGGGATATTTGCATAGGAAAAATCTAACTGCACTTTCCACCTACTACTACTGTCCACTACCTTGAATGAAGCATACCATAATATGGTTTAGTGTCCACTACCATTATATCCATTTTGTAAGTTTCCTCATGGAAAGAAAAAAATTTCACCTCAATGTATTTCAATGTTACTATCATATGAACTTCCCTATTTTCCATATCATAGAAACTTCCATCAGATGTAGTGACCTGGAGGCCCAATTCCTTCATAACATGATAAGACATCACATTTGCTGCAGCTCTAGAATCAATCATACAATTTTTTACCAAGAAACTATTAACAATTAAGGTGAAATAGAATGGGTCAACATATAATGGATCTTGGGTGATTATGCTTCCAATACAGATATAAGAAAATTCTTTTATTTTTTCTTTTCCGTTCACTAGTGGTTTGTCTTTTCTAGTATCATTTGGTGTCAAAGGTATTTCCTCTTGGTTGGGAATAGATACATCATATATCCCTCTTAAAAGTGCTAGAGAAGCTTCTTTGTGCTCCCTTATTTTTAGCATTTCCATGAGTCAGACTGAGACTTTCATTTGGGTCAGAGCATGTTTCATGTCAAAAAGAGGCAATTCAGAGGACATATCACTCATCTTTTTCACTTTCTTGAATTTCTCATTGGGTAGTAGTTCCTCTTTTGCTTCTTTCCTTCCAGCATGATCAGAATAAGGTCCTTCTTGTTTCTCATACTTATCATTTTTATTTTCCTTGACAGGAAAATCCTCAGTAACTTGAGGTGAATCCTTTTTGACATAAACATGGGCAGGTTTACCTTGAGCTGGTTGCACTTTTCTATTTCTTAGGTTGTATGCATTTCTTGCTTGATTAATTGCTGCAATAGTTAAAGACCTCTTTTCTTCATCAGTGGGAGTCTTAAGATGATAATATGAGTTATCACTTCCCACTGTATTTATAGTTGATTATGAAACACTATCAACCTAATCATTTTGATAGGGTGAATTTTGTGATTGATATTCAAAACAAGCATTATCTTATGGACACAAATTATTAGAAGATGATCTAGTATCGAAAAAACATGGGCATGGTTTCTTTACTGTGAAAATATTTATGGTAGGGCCTTCTTGTTCTCTTTCTTCTATTTAATCAAACAAATCCTGGGCTACTACACATTGATAGGAAGAGTGTGGCATATTGCAAGCATCACACCAGGGAGTGTTCTCAACATAGTTGGAACTATTCCTTTTTAGGGGATCTGGGGTTTCCTTGGCTTTTGGGTTATCTCTTCCATCAGGGATTGGTTTTCCATTATTCCAATTTGTCTTATAAGGGTAATCTCTTAGGTTAGGTTGTTTTTCAAATCTTTGGTTAGTGTACTTATTATCACGGTACCCTCCTCTATCATTTTTATCCATTTTGGAAGCAAGGTCTTTCACCGCACTCACCAATTTATTTACTGTATCATCTTCTTTGACATTTTTGTTGGCTGACCCCTTTTCCATCCAAAGTTTGTTGTCTTCCCTCTTCCCCAGTTTTCCTGATGCTCTCCTATTACTCTCAATCTCAATTGTTATTTTATAAGCATCCCTTAAGGTTGTAGGGTTTTTATCTCTAAGTAGATAAGACATGTTTCCATCAACAACATTGATAGAAGTGGTAAGGCATACTTCCTCATCTAACCTTAAGACTTGGAAAAGTTTATTCATGGCCTTTTGAAATTTACTGTTAAAATCAGCCATACTCTCATTTGGGAACTATTTAATGTTATTGAATTCATTTAACATGTATCCAAAATTTACATGTTCTCTATACTGTTCCCTAAAAGACTTTACAAATATATCCCAAGAAGCAATACTATCATTAGGTAAATTTATCAACCAATCCCTAGCATCTTCTATTAAAGATTGAACAAAAAGCCTCATAATGACATCCTCATTTTCAATTTCAAAGTCAATTATCTTATCACTAAAATATTTTAGATGCTCTTCACAAGTAACAACATTATTTCCTATGAACTTGGGGATTTTATCTCTTACCTCATTGGGGATCACATTAGGGTGACCAAGAATGCCTTCAAAGAAGATAGCTCTGTATTTGTTCATATGGACATGCCTTCTTTGGAAATCTCCAAGTACATTATTACCACTTGGTCCAGTAGCTAGGACATTTTTCTTAGGGTTGGTGGCTTTAATTAGTGTGCCAAGACCACCAGGCTGAGCACTTTCATTTGGGCCAAAGTTTTTAATATTTGAATTCAAACCAGAAGATTGCACTTTAGGATCAACCCCCTGATTATTTGGGATTGGGCCAGTGGAATTATTTTATTGTTGTATCCCATGATCAACTGGCATAGAGCTACTTGCAGAAGTGTTAGTAGTAGAATGTAGAAAAGCTATCTTCATTCTCAAGTCGGATGCAGCGGCCTCTAATTGTAATTTCTCCAGTTGTTTGGCAAGGTCCTCCTTAGCTTTTCTATCTTGTTCAAGTTCAATATTAACTTGAGAAATTCCTATAGGGATGTCATGTTTCTCTCAGGATCCTCCATAGTCACACCAACAACCTTTTTCTTATCTTTGTTGTGAACCTCCTTTGTGTTTTCCTTAAGATTTGCATTATGCTCAATCTCATATGGGAACAATTTCCTGATGACAGGCCCTTCCTTCTCAAATTCATCCTTGTCAAGATTTGAGATTTTATTTGGGGCTTTTTCCCTTAGATCATCAAGTTTTCCAAATAGTTTTGGATTCAAACCTTTAACCTCTTAACTCAGGCTTTTAGCCTTGAGGTTAGTTCTTCTGGTCTCAGCCAAGAGCTCTTCTCTTTCCACTAGTAAGTCATATATCTTTTGTCCATGTTTCTTCCCTGCTTCAGCTATTTCCTTTTCTTGTTCTTTTTTTCTCCTTCTTAAAGCCATAATCTTATCTTAAAACTTATCAGAATCATATGAAGTTGTTTTAGTAGCAGAGGTCTCTTCTGGTGGAGCAAGATTTTCCTCTACAAGAAAGAAACCTATATCAGTATTTTCTCCATCCTCCCTTTAGAGGTATGTTGGGAATCATGTTTTGATGTCCCTCTCTTGGACCATTGTTTCCTTTGAGGTGTATGGAGCTCCTCCCCAACATCCTTTTTAGGATTTTCTTTAAAATATGATCTAGTATTCCTTTGTCAACTCATCTTTTAGAATAGACAAATATTTTCAAAATATTTAATGTGCAACACTAGAGTACGTAGAGGTTAGAGTCGTCACCTCTTTTCAGAGAAAAAATATATATAAAGATTGAGTACCTTGTCCTACCTCAGGTTTTCTCTTATAGAAAAAAGTGGAAATGAAACTTGAAAGCAAAGTTTCTTGCTAATTCCTCACCTGGTAATCTTAAGAAAATGATTCTTCACTATTCATATCATTGCAAATCAACTCTTTAATTTTCTTTGAGAAACATACACTTTATTGAGCCAGAGATTCTACAATCACCAGTCACTCTATCTGAGATAAGATTTGTATCATTTTCAGGATCAAAACCTTCAAATAGTGTGTGATGATAGATAAATAGAATAGACTTGCCTTTATGACTATGAGGAAGAACAGAATAATTATTTATATTGCAAAGACAAACTTTTTCATGAATATGACTGTTAGAACATTACAATATCCTGAGTAGAGTCGCCAATTTGTTAGCTTTTTTTCTTGCATAATCGGTATCTAACAGTGAATGCTAGAATCTTTAGTCCCCAATTCAGATTCTCAGAAGGAAAAGACTAATTAACAAGGATGAAAATCCTTCTACACTTTGGTCTACACATACCCAAGAAAATTCACCTTCAACAAACTACTATCTTTTAGCAAGTCTAATAGTGGATTAAGGATTCATGATCCTTCTTATTTTTAAGACACTTGGCTTAGGAAGGCTAACGTATTGATTCTCTCTTTAAGGAATCACTAAGATGAATTGTACTCAATACAATTATCTAGACATGTATTTTAGATAACATAAATATAAAGATTGATTAATATTTGATTGATGATAAATACCACTTATCAGAAATTGACCAGTGCCTAATCCTGGGCTATAGAGTTAGGATAAAACATAAATACACCAGAGATAATTAATTGGAATACAAATAAAATCTCAGATAGAATGCCTTATAGAATATCTTCTCACCCTCACACCCCTGTATCAAATTCCTGCATAAACCCTAACCCTCTGTAATTATTTGAAGGGTTTAAACCCTCCTTGAAAGCAACTTACAAATAATGACACAACTACCTTATAACTAGTACATTTAAGATGCCTTAAAAATTAAACATACAAGAGCTAATTGTAAATGAAAAAAGACATCATTGGTATCAAAATGGAGATTCCATTCTATTTTTATTAATAAAATCTTGATCTCAATACATTCAAATTGATTCAAAACTAAAGCTTAGACACAATTCAGAAGTCTGCTTCGTAGTCTTATTTTTACCATCCTTTACAATATGTTACAACTTACCATTTATAGATAGCACTAGTCATCTTGGGATTCTTAAAGATCAAGGATACAACAAGCTTCGGATGGCTAGGCTAAAAGACAAAATTCAAAAATACAATAGGACAAAATGAAAAGTGGATAGAAGAACCACTTTTGTTACAAGATATTCTAACTGATTCTTTGTCCTATGACCACATGGTGATTGAATTTGCCTTGTACTTGCTAGGGAAAAACCATCTAGAACTTGTTTCCCCTAATGCTAGTGATGTGTAATATCCATCTTCAACTGCATCAACTATTTTATTGGGCTTCATCATCCACCTACATATCTTCACCTTCACCCAAATCAATTATTGTGTACTTGTCCTTCCAGGAAGTGTACACTTCATCACTTGGCCAAATGAAACCAAGGATCTCATCTTTTCTATTGCTTATCTCCTTCCAAGTGACATGTGCCATCTCAATCTTGTATATCCAGAATGCAAAAAATGACCTGGCCTTGCCCACTATCTCAATAGTTTGAGTAAAAAGCAGTGTACTCTCCAAAGTTAATATACTATTAGTTCTAATTGCTAACGCTTCATTCATTTTTTGGTGCCACAACCTCTCATCTTTGATGTTTCCATTCTTCCTAAAGAGGTTTGGGAACATTTCATATTTATCCTGTGAATATTCCCTTTTCAAAGTCAGCTTTTTTCTCATAACAATGTATCTCCTAATATCCATATCCAAAAGTAATTTGACACATTTGTGGGTGCCAGTCAGGACTATGTCAACATCATTACTTTTCTTTCAAGAGGTGTGAAATAATTTTAATTCCTTTGTTTTCCCTTTCCACTTGCTCACCAACTGATCCAAATTGTCTTTGTTTTCATGATATTCATTCATAATATTGACAATCTTCTTACCTTGAGCATATATAGCGGTGAGTACTAATTCATAAGTACAATGCATAAAATCATTGTGTATTTTATCTGCATACCTCTTCTTTACCCATCATTTTTCTTCTTTGAAGGCTACATACTTCTCTACCCATTCTTTCTTCTGCCTTTCTAGTTCTTTTCTTGCAGCTTTCAGCATTGCCTTTTCCTATTCTAGCTCTTCTAATGTAGTGGAAGTAGATGGTGCAGGGGAAGGAGGGTAAGTGATGATGGGACTTGATGAGGAAGGCTGGTGGGGACCCTATGCAATCCTCTTCTGAGGAATTATTTGTACTATTTTACTCCCCTCTAGGAATGCTATTCTTTCATCCTTCTACAGGGATATAACCCTTTCATCATTGTATTCTTTTAGGACAAATTTATATTTTTGGTTTAGGATATCAAAAGCATCTTTCTTTTTTTCAGCTACCTTTAGACTCAAATTGGAAGTTTGAAAAACAAGGTTAGCTACCTCCACACCTGAGGTATCAAAAACTCTTTTGATAATGAGGCTACCTGTATCCTTAGTTTGATCATCTTCATTCATTCTTCATTTGTCCTTCCTCTTTAGGGACCATATTGCCAAAGCTACATGATCTTCACTAAATTGGGCACCAATTGATGCTCCAGTAGTGCTCAATGGTTTAGCTTCCTTCCTAACAACATCAAAAACTATGACATCATCCAAATCCCACTGGGGTAGGATAAGGACTCCTTTCTTCTTTACCAACTCCCTGCCCTCTTTAAGAGTGATTTTGTCAAATTTGGTCATTGACTCTTGCTTGACCTCCTTTTCAATATCATCCTTGGTCTGATTTGGTTGGGCTTCTTGCAACATCTGGCACTTATATTTAAACTCATCAATATACGTTCTCCATAGAAACTGAATAAAGGCCCTAGCCTTAACAAAATTGTCATCTGGAAGAAATTCTTCACTAGCCTGTTTGGTTATAGGGTCCAGCTCTTTTCCTGCAAATTCTACCACTGTGAGATCAACAGTTGTATGCCTAGGTTCCTCTGGCAGTCCTTGTAGCTCTTGTGCAGTGATAAAGACTTGGCCTGTGTTTCCCATTTGAACCAATTTCTAAGCAATGGGTTGGTCATCCATATGTAAAGGGGACTGGGAAGGAGAGTATAAGTCACTCTCTTGTTCTTTTCCCTCCACTTTTTGTTTCTTGGGAGAGGGGTATTTTTTGGGCACTAGAATCTACTGGCCTCTTTCCTTTATGATCAAAAGATTTATCAATCTTGGGCATGATAGTACTGTACCCTCTCCTTTTGTAGACCACAAAATTCCCAAGTGGGATTATCCTTCCTTGTGAAAGTTTTCTTAAGATGGCCTTAGCCTTTTCTGGCTCAGCTTCCATTATTTTTTGTTTCTTCTCACTGAGGGCCTGTATAATACCTTCAAATAATGTCATCAGGGACTCAATCTTTCTAGCCCAAGGCAAAAATTCCTTCAAAGGATCATAGGATCTATCAAAATTGTGGACAAAGTCCAAAGACTTCTTGTACACAAGCCACTTTTCTTTCTTGACCTCCTGGTCACTTAGATGTTGTAATGCCAAGTACTTGGTTCTCTTTTGGGAAATTGAATTGGTGTTGTAATGCCAAGTACTTGGTTCTCTTTTTGAACATGCCCATTATGATATCTTCATTGTCTGCACACCTAGATAGAGATGTTCCTAGATGGTAGGAATCAAAATATTTGTCAAATTGTGTCCACCCACCTTTTATGATAATGAAATGGTGGGCTCTTGTAAGGGTAGGGAAAATACTTCCCTTCATTTTTCCTGTTAGGGCTTCTTCTTGTAATCCACCCAATTATCTCATAATCTCTGCAATTCCAATATTTAAAGGCACTCTATAGGGAAACACATTAGGGGTTCCCCTGAATCCATAAACCCTTATCACTATAGAAACAGGGTATAAAATCAAATCTCCCCAATTATGGGCAATTTTCAATTCCAGGGAAAACTCCATAGGTCTCAATAATTTCATCATATCTATATGGATCCTAGCATTCTGTCTGCATAAAAATGACTTAAGCCTAGTGGCAAAAGCCCTATCAAAGTATACATAACCGGCTTCTTTTCTATCCCATGATAGATCGGCACTCCACATTTGAACATGCAAGTCCTCATCATCTTTGAACTTAGTTAGGTCCATCTCCTCCTCAAAGATGTCAGCACTATTGAACAAAAACATATGCATCATAAGGGAATACCACCCCATTGGTTTGAGTATATTACTATCTTGGATACCTATTAGACCTTCATGCATTTTCTGAGCAATGTAAGAAGCATAGTCAAAAACTACTGACAGGTGGGGATGTAGAATCTGAATCACCATGAGCATCATATGAACAAGCATTGTTTTTTCTTCATCCTCTCCTAAAACCAGGCACAGGGAACTATACATTTTATTGGCCTTACCATTGAAATAATCCAACTTGAATGGCTTTGACATGTTAGGGCCCACAATAATAAAATCCCCTATCTTATTAAAGTACCCTTTCAGAGCTTCATTCCTATAATATTCCCTTTGGGTATGGTATACCTCCTTAAATTAATTGAAGTCAATATCATCCATTTATACAAAGGTTTCACTTAACTTGAAAATTCTTTTAATTTCATCAGCTATGAAAGTCAACAACACGTTCCCCTGTGTATCCCTAACAACCATGGATACTCTATCATAAGTGTTGGCTATCAGGGTGAACAAATCTATATCCATGAACACCCTGGGTACTATCAATTTTCCCACATCTAAGTCCCATATGTTACAATTTGGGGTAGGAGTGTTTCTTTGGTTGTAGGTAGTTCTAAACAAACTCAGACCATTCAAACTAGTTTTGACATCTTTGGCCCACCTACCTATGTCATATAAACCCTCTCCTACTTTGAAGCGGGCAAGAGTTGAGACTATTCTCTTAATTTGGGTTCTATCACCTATGGACCCTTTTAATTATTGCAGAAGGTCCTCTCTAACATTTATTTTCTGATAATCTACCTCTCTAGAGAGTTCAATTCTAGGGGCCATTTTCAAATCTAGGGTTTTACTAAGATAATATTCAGATTTGAATGAGAATTCTGAAAGATTTTCAAATTTCAAATCTTTACTGGAAGTCTGAATTTTATTGTATCAGAGAAGACTTAGGCATTCTACAATTCTATCACAAGGAGCTGAATGTTGCTGCAATTATGTTCTTCACTTGAATGATTTTGGTAAATTATGGTGACTTCAAGTTTAAATGATGAATTATACTACTTCCATCAAATCATTCTTTCACATTGAATTGAACTAAAGTGGCCACATGTTCTGTAATCAATTTTCCTGCTTCAAACTCATGGCTTAACGGCTCACTGAAAATCATTTTAACAACTTTGAATCTGAGCCATAGATCTGAAACAACATCTCCTTCATCTAACGATTCTCTTCTTTTCCCATAAACAACTGTTTATTTGGGACACATGTCAGCATGAATTAATCGCTTATATGATAGATGTTGTGCTTCTTCTCCTTAATTGATTAAGTCCACCATTAGATTCATCTTAACCTATCTATAAGTTATCTCATCTTGAGTTTACTTCCTGCGGCTGCAATGTCATCACCCGTGACACATGTGAACACAGCTTAATGGATTAATCACTAGATCTCAATTACTTTTCCTTTAAGACATTAAGCAGACCATCTGATCTTTTCATACTTGCAACCTTATTAACATGATAACTGCACTGTACAGGACCCACCTTTTGTGCTACGTGTCATCACAACTTAATCTCTTATCTATTAGATCTCAAGCACTTTATCTTCAAGTGATTAAGCCGACCATTGATTTTTTCTATATATGCTATTCCTTTAATCCTATCTTTACGACCTTAGCCAGACCCACTAGGACACGTGGCATCACGGCTTAATGGATTAGATGATAGATGTCGATCAGTTTCCTTTTAACCCATTAAGTGAGCTATTAGATCTTTTCAAACTTGTCCAACTTTTATCCCACAGTCAGCTTTACCTTTAGTGGATTATATGTCATCCTATGGACACACATTAGCAACACTTAATGGCTTAGACATTAGATCTCATGCATCTTCGCAATAAGCCATTAAGTCATCTGTTGGATCAGAAACAAGTTATCTGTACTTTAATCCTCGCCTACTCAGAATACTCGGGTCCACTAACTGCCACATGTCAACACCTCTTAATCACTTTCATGATAGATGTCATGCATCTTGTGTTTAAGTGATTATGCCAATTGTTAGATCTTTCTAAACTTTAATATATTTCATGTTGTCTGTGATAGGACCCACACCACTCCTTTTGACACGTGTCAGCACTGCTTAATCGCTCACATGATAGATGTCGTGCATCTTGAGACCAAGCAATTAAGTTTACCATTCGATGAAAGAGGATCTGGCCACTAATTAACTGAGAACCTTTATGACCATCATGTTGGAAAATCGATTGTTCTTTTTAATTTAACTCTAAAATACCCAAAATACTTAAGAACAATTGAATACAACAGTTGGAAAATTGTTATTGAAAAAATTAATTTCCCTATGAATTTAAAGGTACAACTCCCTTGTATGAATAATTTTTAGTGAATCTTGATCTTTCCTAATATAATAGGGGTATGTTCTTGACCCGAGAATAGAAGAGGTAAACCAAGCTAAACCTAGACAGGAAATAGCTTAGGCAAGATAAATTCAACTCTAAATCTAACCGATCCTGAGATTTCATCAATCAGATTAAACCCCAATATCAATAATGCATGAATAGATACTAAAAATGCAGATAAAAGACTAAAGATTAATGATGAAATGATAGTGAGTTGATCTATATCACATAAATGCTTCCCAAACTTAGGATGACAACGGATTTTCCCCTTGATTAACTGTATCAAATCATAATACAAAATTTGGGTTTAAATACAGATTGCAAATCTAACCTCAGAGAAACATTTGAATTTAATAGAAAGATAAATGCAATGCAATGGAACAATTAAAGCAATGGTATTCAAACATACAAATTTGACTCAGCAAAATGCTATCTTTTACACCAAAATTTAGTTGACCTTTTTATTGATTTTGGAATAATACATATAGAGTCCCAGATTGGGCTATTACAAAAAAGGGGGGGTAACCAAAATGGTTCAACTTCCCCAAAAAGAAATGGTAACCAAAGGTTTATCCATTACAATATCAATAAAAATTTGGTACAAAGAGAGAATCTATTCAAGCTTCAGTTTCATTCCCTTTGCCTAATTTAGCCCTATAGGCAGTGACAGCTGTGATAACTCTGATGAGCTCCTCACGTCTATTGATGTGGACATTGGTATATCAGATGAGCCACCTAGAATTCTCTTTAGCCAGGCTCTTAATTGCATCTGTCTGGTCCTTCAATTCTTCCATGGCTTTATAAATACATCCACTCAACTGCTGGAGTTCTGGAACTTTGTCCAAATGGGTGGAAGATTTCTCTGACAGCTTCTATACATAATCAGAAAATGATTTATGCATATTGGATAATCCTATCATTTATTTTCCTCTCCCACTCATCTATGATTCTATGTGCAAACCTTGAAGAATCTTAAAGTCTTTGTTCTATTCTTCTTTGACCTTAACATCTACTTGCTGCAACCCTGTCTCACCCTGGATGATCATCTCAATTTTGAACTCTAGGCTTTGAAGCCACGTGATTAGAGGTTCATCTCCCTTTTGCAAAATCTTGGCTTTCAATGCCTCTTTGGTCTTCATTTTTACTGTCACATGGAGTGTCACTATACACTCTTGACACTTCACTCTCTCAGATGTGAGAGTCTACAGATTCTTCTCAATGTTGTTCCTTTCCATCTCCAATCTCAAGAGAACATTACCCAACTACTCGACAACTACCAATCCCTCATATTTGAGTCTCTCAACCCATCCCTTTTCAATCTACGTGAAGTGCCTATCCTCTTGCAGCTTGGCTATTATGGCTTGATTCTCCATGACATTGGGATCAAATGTGGTCTGAGTCCTAGGGATAATAGTAACTAGAGTAACCAATTGTTGGATGAAATTATTCATTTCACTGACTTCAACCTTAAGCTATACCTTTACCATTTTAATTTCTTCCAACTCTTCTTCAATTACTACATTAGTGGATTTCCACCAATCCACTTTGGTATCATGTCGGGCTAAGCCCATGTCAAATGAGTGTAGCTTGAAATTTGAAGGGGTTAAATCTTCAAAATGGCCCTCCTTCGTGGGCTTTGCTACCTCCATAGTGAAATGCCAAGTCTCTGGGTCCCTGCCCTATGTAGACACTATCTTCACTTTCTTAGTCTTTACTACAGTGGCACTAGGTTGCATGGCTTGAGCTAAAGTATCTTTGTTGGGAGCCCCTTCTTCCACTCTCTTTCTTTTGCACTTGAAAGTGTTCTCTATCCATGATTCAGCACTGGTGACCTTAGTAGTAGACACCAAATCCTCTATAAATAGTTTCCTAATGACTGGAGGAGTAGACTTTGGCCTTGAAGCAAATGGATTTACCAAAGTAGGAGAAGAGGACACCAATTTGGCTACTGAAGCCACCTTCTTCTTTTTCCTAGCCTCTTCTTCTAATTCTATGGTTGAAGGAGTATCTTCACCCACTTCTACTATGATAGGGGATCCTCACCTTGGAGAGTCTTGGGATGAAGTGCCAACTGGTACATCTATAGTGACTACTTTAGTTGGCTACTCTGGTTTTGCATCTTTGGTAGGTTCCTCTGTCGACCCAATATCTGGAAGCGGGCCTTCTCCACAAGTCTTCTATGGTTGAACTTCTTTTTTGGGAGGTTCATCACCTCCCCTGGCTGGCTAAGATGAAATTTTGGTCATAGTTGGTAGTATCACCAAGGAAGTCATTATAATGTTGTAATTATCCTTTGTCGAGTCCTTTGAGTAGGAGGCTTCCTTTCTGACCTCTTCCTTCTTCCTGCGGTCCACTCAAACTACTACTTCATTCTTTTGTATATTCCACTCATCAATGTGAGCAAATCATTGATGGATTGCCCCAACATGGGCTTGGAGCTGATGGAGAGGGGTTTGATCTTCTTGAGATATGTATTATCATACATGTGCTAGACGTCATCTTCTAGCCCCTCAACTGCAAGATTGACCTTGAACTTTTTGATTTTTTCAATGTTTAACCTGGCATAAAATATATCTCTGCTCTCCAGATCATCTCTACAATTGGACCAGTAGTCCTCAATGTTATCTACATGGTGGATAGCTTGGCTCATTTGTAGGCAATCATAAGCATAATTATCTGGTTCATATTGTGGCCTTCGAACATCATAGGTTTCCAATGAAAACCTCTTTGAGAATGGCTATAGAACATTCTTCGCCTCAGACCAGGACACACAATTGTAGGATTTGATAGTCATAGGGAAGTCATAGCCTTTTCTTCCTAGCATCAACATAGATCAAATTCACTTGAAGCACTTATCTCATCACCTCCACCAGCATGATCATATCCTTAGGATATCTGGGCAGCTTCAAATGCAAGTCGTCAAATCTTGCAAGAAGAAGATATGAGAAATCCCCAAATTGAATGAAATAACATCCAAACTGGCTGATAAAAGCCATGGCTTCGGGAGAGAATCTCCTTTCTAGACAGCCTTGGAACTCCCTACACAATCTCATTGTAAATGCATCATTAACCCAAAGATATTCAACATAACTGTTGTGTAATTGCAAAGAGGGAAATAATTCGTAACTCTTAACATCATCAGGAAATTCCTCTAATCTAGGAAGCCCTGGCCAAATTTGAATTGTATCCAGAATATATAAAAGGACTGAAGACATAAAATTCATTCTAGTGCTTAGCTCTATCTAGGGCCTCCGAGAGGTTCTCACTTACCATAAGGGCCCAATAAATGAAGTGATGTTGGAAACAGATTACCTGAACTAGGAAGAAGTGATGGTCAACAAAATTGAGCACCTCACTCTCACCTCTGATCTTGTAGAGTAGCACCAGGATGTCTATAATCTCTAGCTTCATATTAGTGCCATATAGTGTTTTTCACAGCTTCCCTTTGGTGCTCCTAGGCTCTTGAAACCATGCTTTCATTATCTTCTTCTTCCAAACTGACTTCTTGGCTATATATTTTGTCACCGCCTAACTGTATGTCATTTCTGAATACTCAGCTTTCTTTGGGATGCAAAGCGAGTTCTGGACTGATTCTTTATTAATAGATAATAACACTGTATCATTGGGCAAGAGGATTTTCTTGGTATCTGGGTTGTATCGAGATATATATTCCCGGATCAATTTTGGGGCTTGAACAGCCACGATAAAACCGGCGGCTTCAACTAATCTGCTCTCTTTTAGTTTCTTAGTGATGGGATGCATCTGGTTATCTTTTAGCCTAGTCTAAAAGTTCTTCATATCAAAGAACTTTAGAGACATATCTGAGATCTTATTTCATTCAGAGGTAATTCCATTAATTCCATCGAATCCCATAAATCTGGAAGCCATACTTCAAATGTTATGATTCAGGAATCAAGAATATCTTTCAAGAATGCAGGGAAAAGAACAACCGGTATCAAAGGCTTTGAATTCAAACAATTTCTTGAAAAAATGGTAGCTCCTGTTGGTAACCTTAAACTAATCTTATAACTTTTGAATTCTTACCATTTAATGGCCGACTTCCCACACCACATGAATGAAAAGACCCCAATATTAATGAAATAGTCTGTTATGAAGTAAAATGGCTTTATTTGGATTAATTACTTTGCTCTTACGGGTCCTTGAGAAGTTTCATTTCACTTTAGTAACTGTAACGATAACTTTCTTGAGGTAGTAGAAAATTACTTTTCCACTTCTCCTTTGGGTGGAGAAATGCTTTTGGAGTACTCTCTATTTGAAAATCTGCCAAAGGAGAAATTTGGCCTGTCAGGGTGCCAAGATGACATGTGTCAATTTCATCGGCCTTCTTTATATCTTGGATTCCTTATGAGATAGATTCTTCCACAAAATTCCTTTATTTTAAAGGTTTGGCAGAAAGCACACTCCGTAGGTCAAAACTCGCTTGATGGAGTAGTGGAGAAGCCATTTTCCACTTTTCTACATATAAGCTTACACCTTAGATTTTTCCTCACTCAATCATTCTCTTTTCTTGAAATAGGTTCGATCTGAATGCCCAAAGCTCTCTTATTCCCAAATTTCTTATTTTCAACCTTCATTGACATCTGATACCCTTAGGTCTGTTAAGTGTGGAAAACACACTCTGCAGGTTATTTTCCACCATGGCAAAGCTCGAAATCAATTTCTCGCTAATGCTGCAATATGAAGAGTTATGGCTAAGTACTTCAACTGCATATAAGACTATTGTTAGAATTTTTAAAACCGTGGCCTTTACCAGATTGGGAACTTAACCTACCCAATGAAAACATGATCTCAAATACAGATTCCCTCCAGCTCACAAAAGACAAGTCAAATTTGGGAAATTCGATAAAGGTCTCCTAGCTTAAGGGGATAGCTAGAGTTAGAATCAAGACTCACATGAAGCTTTCAAGACCACTACTATACATCAAACATCCACTTTTGTCTAAAGGTATGTAGAAAAAAAGTGGGGAAATAGCTGGCTCTATTTGGGGACTTGGACATTCACATGTCCAAGTAAGGAACTCAAGTCTCTGGTTTTGCAAAGCTCAATAAAAGGTGGCTCACCACAAAACTAAAGCAAGACACAAAAAGGAAAGCAGAAAGGAAACCTAACTAGGAAAACAAGAACAAGAACTAAATGTAACTATAGTACAATACAGGGGTTACCTATTTTAAATTTAGATCTGATAGATCTTCAAATCCTGACCATTATATGTTAAGGGAAGTGCTTCACCATCTGGATAAGTCAGTTTAAAGGAATTTTTCTCAAACACCTGATGGATCTTAAAAGGTCCTTTCCATAAAGTTTCAAATTTCCCATGCATGCCTTTGGGTGCTCTGCGCTTGTCCCATAAAAACATCATGTCTCCCTCCATAAACTTCCAGGGTCTTCTCTTTTTGTCAAACAAGTTCTTCACATGCATCTAGTGTCGTGTGATGTGATCAACCATTTTCTCCCTTTCTTCTTCTAGTTTGTTTAGGTATAGAATCCTTTTTTTCTAAACCATCTTCGTACATGCCATCCTCTACTATTGTTCTCAGTTTTCAAGTCGCTAACTCTAAAGGTAATGGAAGACTAGCTTATACTACATAAATGATTTCAAAAGGAGATACACCAATGGCTCTTTTGGGAGTCACTCTATTTGTCCAGAGGGCTTCATAGATCTTCTTATGCCAAGTTTTCTGGTTGTCTGCTACAAGCTTTTTCATGATGTTTACCAAATTTTTATTGCTGGATTCAGCTTGACTGTTCCCTTGAGGGAAATAATCAAATGAGTGACTGATCATGATTCCATACTCAAAGCAAAATTCTATAATTTCTTGAGAAGAAAAGTATGCGGCATTATCCATAAATAACCTAATAGGCACACTGAATCTTACCATAATGTTTTCTTTGATAAACTCACATACTACTTCTGAAGTAGTTCTCTTGGTTGCTTTTGCCTCTACCCATTTTGTGAAGTAATCACTCACAGTGATTATGTA
This sequence comes from Thuja plicata, assembly GCA_018584345.1. Lineage (NCBI taxonomy): Eukaryota > Viridiplantae > Streptophyta > Pinopsida > Cupressales > Cupressaceae > Thuja > Thuja plicata. Next base: position 277,536 of record MU215619.1, read on the forward strand.
GGTATGACCTGCACTGGACGTGGGGTTTATAGGACCAACAAAATTAAGACCCCATTGCTAAAAAGGATCTTCAATTATCACTGGTCTCAGAGGTAGTGCTGCCAACTGTGAATTTTTGGTAAACATTTTGCATTTCTCACACCTTGCTACCCAATGGTATGCATCTCTAAACATTCCTAGCCAGTAATAACACTGTCTTAAAATATTGAATGCAATGACTGATGAGGAGAAGTGTCCCCTGCAAGCTTCATCAAGAAACACCTTTAACAACTTCTCCTATTGTTGTCTCTCAACGCACTAGAGGAAAGTTCCATCTATAGATATTTTATACAATCTATCCTCCCAGATTACATATTTAGAAGCTTTTAGTTTTATGTCCCTTCTTTTCTTTGGAGTTAACCCTTTAGGGAATTCACCATATGTCAGGAAATAAACAATATTTTCAAACCAAGGGTCTTGCATACTTACTGCCAAAACTAATTGTACAACTTCTAGATCTTTGTCTATTTGATTTTCCGCCATTGCCTTGTATAGTGCATTTCCCCTCACCAGCTTGGTGGGATTGATCTCTATGTCATATTCTTGGGTTTTAGCTACCCATGCTCCTCTTTTGTTACATCCTACATCCTATTGAGTCAAGATGTTTTTCACTGCAATATCAGGCACATACATAAGAGAGTGTGAGTGTAGGATGTAGAATCTGAAGTTATTTAAAGCCTTTACAACTACGAAAGCATGATTTTTAGTCTGGGAGTATCTCAACTCATTTTTTTCAGAGGTGTGCTCATAAAGGCAATGGGGGCTTGAATTCCCTCTTCATTTTTCTGCATGAGAATAGCTGATAGAGTATATTTAGAAGCGTAACAATAGATTATGAAATCTTTCTTATAATCTGGGTGGCATAGCATGGGAGAATTGGCTATAGTGTTCTTTATGCTTTTGAAAGCTTTTTTACTTGGGTCATTCCACTTGAAACTCACATTTCCGTTCATCATGTCAACTATGCATTTGGTAATCTCAGAGAAATCTAGAATGAATCTCTTGAGAAAGTTTACCTGACCAAAAAATGATTTCACTCCAGTTTTGTTCACAAGTAAACTCAATTGTTGGATGGATCTTACTCTTCCTAGGTGGACCCTCATGCCTTCTTGGGAGACAATGTGACCCAACAATTTCCCCTCAGTCACACAGAAAAATGACTTCTTAGGATTAAATGAAATCCCATCTTTCCGACACCTTTGCAATACTCTCCTTAAGTCATTTATGTGATCTACTCTTTTCCTAGAGAATACAGTAAGATCATCTAGATATATACCAATGATTTTGTTCTTCATATCACTTAAAGAAAGGTCCATGCCTCTCTAAAAGGTATCCCTGGGGTTGATTAACCTGAATGGCATTCAGTGATATGCGAAGGTGCCCCATGGAGTAGTGAAGGCCATTTTATGCTGGTCTGCCTTCTCAACTTCTATCTGATTATACCCCGAGAAGCCATCTAACATAGACATCATTTCAGCTCCAGCCACAATTTGCAAGAGATGATCCATGTTGGGAAGAGCATAATTGTCTCTCAAAGAAGATTGATTAAGGTTTCTAAAGTCTACACAGATTCCTATTTCTTTGTTCTTCTTCCTCATAGGTACTATGCTTGCCACCCAGGTAGAATGATGGATGGGGTATATGATCCTTGCTTTGAGCATTTTATCAACTTCCCTAAATATTGCATCTGCAACTTTGGGATTGTAGTTCCTTTTCTTTTTCCTAAACAGAGTAGCTTTGGGTTTTAAGGGAATCTGGTGTTTGAATTTCCGTTTAATAAAACTTTTCAAATCCTCATAAATCTAGGCAAAAATTGTCTTCGTATTCGAGGAGGATTTTTTTGGCCTCGTTCCCTTCTTCTTCTTCAGTATAGAATTTCCCAATGTTGATCATCTTGGGGTCTTTCTCAGTTTTTATGTTCATTCCCTCATATTCACCCATGGTAAGACCTCTTTCAATTCTTTTCTTCTTTACAAAGGTTTCATGCCTATTGAAAAGCTTCTCAAGAGTGACCAAATGGGGAGGAATGATATTACCTTGTAATTGGATGACATCTAACTTATCCTTCTTTTTCTTGTCCTAACGGTCTCTTTTAGTTCTATTAGGGACATCTTTATGGAAGTCACCACCGCTCTCTAGAAAGAGAAGGAGATTCTGATCATCTTCAAACACTTGCCAATCTTCTACATTATCAGGCACAGATGGTCGATATACAATCTCCACTTGGTACTTCTTATCTTTGAATTTTGGGTGAGGGAGGAGTAGTGAAGCTGACACGGCCAAGGGTTCTGCTTTGGAGTTTAATTCTCTTGGCACAAATTCAATAAAGAATGCATCCAGTGCCTCTATTTCATCCCATACTCTATTTTTGTAATTTTTTAATCTGTGATTTTTTACAGAGTATTGATTCTTGACTTGACGCACGATTATCTCAGCATCACCATGAGCTCTCAAGATCTTCACACCCTTTTCCTTTGCAAAAATAATCCCCAATAGGAGGGATTCATACTCTACAATATTTTTGTTGTTCCCAAACTCCAATTTATAAGCCATGGGCTCACATACTCCATCTGGTGATATCAAGACCACACCTGCACAAGATCTTGATGATGCGCAACTGCCATCAAATTCAAGAGTCCAAATCTGTGGTGGCATTTCTTTGGTGGAAAACTAATTTTCCTCTTCCCCCGGTCCCATTTCCTCATTGTGATCATCAGTAAACAACATATAGTTACCAAATTCCAACTCTTGATACAGAATTTGGGCTTTAGGGTCATCACATTTTAGCATTGTAAACTTGGCTTTCTCCTCCGGGACCAATTTAATCTTCTTATTGCCCACTAGGATTAAATCTTGAGACCAATCCAGCTCTATCTCCCCTCCAAGGTCTCTACAGAAACTCCTACTTAACAGTAAACCGTAACTAGCAGGTATATCAGCAACAAGGATTGTTAGCAACATCTTCTTCTCGGGGTGTGCTGCCAGGCCCACTTGAGCATCTTTAATTTGGCCAACTAGGGTACTTTCTTGGAGTCCATAGAGTAACATCTACCATGGGCTTTAGTGAGGGTGAGTCCTAGATATTTAGCTACAGTTGATGGCATGACATTATCTGAGGCTTTGGAGTCTATTATGCAATTTCTTAACTTGTAACTATTAATATATAATGACACATAGAATGGGTTAGGTTTTTGGCCTGGGAAAGTAGCCAAAATAGAAGGTTTCCCTTGCTTATTTGGTTCTGAAAATATAAACTCATTTTCTATAGTAGTCATGACATTTTGGTTTAACTCCGGATTCCCTTCTTTACAATAATCTACTAGCTTTTGCAATTCTATGGGATTAGACTTAAGGTAGTCTATAGGGGAAATATGAATTCTAGAATCTCTACAGAATTGAATAATGTCAAAAGAGCTTTTCTCCTTACCTGGTTGTAGAATTATCACTCCTTGATTGGTCTCCTTAGAATAGGAGGTAGATGCCTCATTACTTTTAAGTGGAGGTGTTGAAGCAGGGCTTTTATCCTTCTGACTCCAGGTCAAGACTGTATAAGAGGTCTCGTCCATGGTAGTGTAACATGTTTCTTCTTGCTCTGAATCTAATTCATACTATAAATATAAGTTTTTAGAGTCTCCATGTGAGTATGAATCTGGTTCAGCTCCAGACACCCCAACATTCCACTCATCAGTCTGATGCATTTTCCAAGCATGAGCTACGTCAAGGCAGCTTTCTCCATCATGATATGTAGTTAGGTGGAAGTCACACATGTTACCTTTTTTAGGAGGAGCTTCTATAGCTAGCCTTTGTGGTGGAGTAGATAACTGTAATGCCTTTCCATCAGCATTTCTGCCCTTTTTGTTTCTCCCAGGCTATTCCTAAAAGTTTCGCTGGTAGGGATTATTAAATCTGGGAAGTTGCCTCTTGAAGGAAATGAATTCATTGGACAATTTTTGAATCATCTCATCTGATGAGGTAGTATTACTACTACTAGCTCTAGATTGTATCTCTCTCTTCCATTTTCTAGATGAGATCATATGGTCTTCAATTTCTACAACAGTCCTTTGTGTGACATCCAAATCTGCAGGGTTAACTCTTCTTAGATCGTAATTGATGTCTAGTGGCATAGCGCTTATGAAGAATGTTTTCAAATTTCCCATTGTAGGCCTATCACCTATTGGAATACGATTTACAATCTTGTTGAATTTGGCTATAAAATCCCTCTTACTGATAGAGGGTTCCTTCTTGATGGAAGTTAATTGCGTCAATAGGGCATGCTCGTCTTCAGTAGTTTTAAACCTTCTTTCAAAGGAAGCTCTCATGGAAGTCCAATATGTGATAGAAGAATTAGGTCAATGGTGAAACCAATTGACAACACCCTCAACTAGGGTCTCAAAAAATAATCTGACAGGAACATCCTCCTCTTGCACTACTAGGATATTGACTGAAGCAAAAAATGCGGCAATGTGCTCGTCTATGGATACTTTCCCGTCTCCAGAAAATTTGGTAAAGTTCTTTCTGGATCCTGAAGGAAGAGGATTATATGCTAATAATTGTAGAGGTCTGACTGTGGTGGTCCAAGGAAGTTCCATAGCTACTTGGGGTAGATAGGGTGTTAGGTTGATAACAGGAGGGGAAACTACTCTATGTAAAGTTAACACTTGGCAAGTGGTGGACAACTGAATAGTTTTCTTAGGAGGTGAAGAAGGTCTGCTTTGGCTCCTTGTGGTTCTATTTCCTCAGTGAGATACTTCTAAAAGAACAAATTTAATATTCGCAAGTCTCTCAAAGATTGGGTCTGTGCTACCTTCTTTCCTTGTACTCCTGAGAAATATTTTAGGCTCCAGGTTTTCAACTACTTTTGAGACCTAGCTTCACATTTTGCTCATAATTGTTCCCTTCTTAGATTTCTCCTCTGGATTGCTCTATCAAGTGCTTCTACTCTAGCTTCCTCTTTTTTTATCACTTGATTGGCATTTCTATAATGCTAGGTTTTTCTTCTATATCTCCAAACAAAAGTATTTAGTGAGGAAATGAGATCCTCTTGATCGTCTTGGAATCCAAGATTCAGTTGGAGCACATGAACTATGTTTTCATGGGAAAGCACCATCTTTCTCCATTATATGCTTCTGGTATAACGACTGTTCAACTCCCCAGTGGATTCACCAAAAATTTGTTGGTAAATAGATTTTTCTTTTGAATTTAACTCTAAAATACCCAAAATACTTAAGAACAATTGAATACAATAGTTGGAAAATTGTTATTGAAAAAACTAATTTCCCTCTAAATTTAAAGGTACAGCTCCCTTGTATGAATGATTTTCAGTGAATCTTGATCTTTCCTAATCTAACAGTGGTATGTTCCTGACCCAAGAATAGAAGAGGTAAACCAAGCTAAACCTAGATAGGAAATAGCTAAGGCAGGATAAATTCAACTCTAAATTAGTCAGTTCACTAACTTTGGCCTTCAGCTGTACCTTTTCCATTTTAAGTTCTTCCATCTCTTCTTCAATTACTACATTAGTGGATTTCCACCAATCCAATTTGGTATCATGTCAAGCTAAGCCCATGTCAAATGAGTGTAGCTTAAAATTCGAAGGGGTTAAATCTTCAAAACCGCCCTCCTTCATGGGCTTTGCTACCTCCATAGTGAAATGCCCAGTCTTTGGGTCCTTGCCTAATGTGGATAGTGTCTTCACTTTCTTATTCTTTATTGTAGAGGCATTGGGTTGCATGGCTTGAGCTAAAGTATCTTTTTTGGGAGCCCCTTCTTCCACTCTCTTTCTTTGTGCTCTAGAGTGTTCTCTATCCATGATTCAACATTGGTGATCTTAGTAGCAGAGACCAAATCCTCTATAAATAGTTTCCTAATGACTGGAGGAGTATACTTTGGCCTTGAAGCAAATGTATTTACCAAATTAGGAGAAGAGGACACCAATTTGGCTACTGAAGCCACCTTCTGCTTTTTCCTAGCCTCTTCTTCTAATTCTATGGTTGAAGGAGTATCTTCACCCACTTCTACTATTACAGGGGATCCTCACCTGGGAGAGTCTTGGGTTGAAGTGCCAACCGGTACATCTATAGTGACTACTTTAGGTTGTTTCTCTAGTTCCACATCTTTGGTAGGTTCCTCTGTCAACCGAATATCTGGAAGTGGGCCTTCTCCACAAGTCTTCTGTGGTTGAACTTCTTTTTTGGGAGGTTCATTGCCTCCCCTGACTGGCTGAGATGAAATTTTGGTCATATTTGGTAGTATCACCAAGGAAGACATTTCAATATTGGAAGTATCCTTTTCCAGGATCCTTTGAGTAGGAGGCTTCCTTTCTGACCTCTTCCTTCTTCCTGTTGTCCATTCAACCCATTGCTTCATTCTTTTGTATATTCCACTTATCAAAGTCTGCAAATCATTGATGGTTTGATCCAACATGGGCTTGGAGCTGATGGAGAGGGGTTTGATCTTCTCAAGATATGTATTATCATACATGTGTTGGCCGTCATCTTCTAGCCCCCCAACTGCAAGATTGACCTTGAACTTTTTGATTTGTTCAATGGTTAACCTGACATAAAATCTGTCTCTGCTCTCCAGATCATCTCTATAATTGGCCCAGTATTCTTCAATGTCATCTACATGGTATTTATCTCAGCTCATTTGTAGGTAATCTCAAGCATAATTAACTGGATCATATTGTGGCCTCAGAACATCATAGGTTTCCAATGAAAACCTCTTTGAGAATGCCTTTTAGAAGTTTCTTCGCCTCAGACTGGAACACACAACTATAGGCTCTGATAGTCATAGGGAAGTCATAGCCTTTCTTCCTGGCATCAGCATAGATCAAATTCACTTGAAGCCCTTGTCTCATCACCTCCACCAGCAAGATCATGTCCGTAGGATATCTAGGCAGCTTCAAAGGGAAGTCGTCAAATCCTGCAAGACGAAGATATGATAAATCCCCAAATTGAATGAAATAACATCCAAATTGGAGAATAAAAGACATGGCTTCGGGAGAGAATCTCCTTTTTAGATAGCCTTGTAGCTCCCTACACAATCTCATTGTAAACACATCATTAACCTGAAGATATTCAGCATAACTATTGTGCAATTACAAAGAGGGGAAAAATTTGTAACTCTTAACATCATTAGGAAATTCCTCTAATCTAGGAAGCCCTGGCCAAATTTGGATTGTAGCCAGAACATATAAAAGGAATGAAGACATATAAAATTCATTCTAGTAGTTAGCTCTATCTAGGGCCTCTGAGAGTTTCTCATTTACCATAAGGGCCCAATCAATGAAGTGATGTTGGGAATAGATTACCTAAACTAGGAAGAAGTGATGGTCAACAAAATTGAGCGCCTCACTCTCACCTCTCATCCTATGGAGTAGCACTAAGATGTCTATGATCTCCGACTTTAGATTGGTGACATATAGTGTTTTTGGAAGCTTCCCTTTGGTACTCCTAGGCTCTTGAAACCATGCTTTCATTATCTCCTTCTTCCAAACTAACTTCTTGGATATATATTCAGTCACCGCCTGACTGTATGTCATTTTTGAATACTCAGCTTTCTCTGGGATGCAAAGCGAGTTTTGGATTGATTCTCTATCGATAGATAATAATACCATATCATTGGGCAAGAGGATTTTCTTGGTATTTGGGTTGTCTTGAGCTATACATTCCCAGATCAATTCTGGGGCTTGAACAGCCACGAGAAAACTTATGGCTTCAACTAATATGCTCTCTTTCAGTTTCTCAGTGATGGGATGCATCTGGTTAGCTTTTAGCCTGCTCTAAAAGTCTTGTATATCAAAGAACTTTAGAGACGTATCTAAGATCTTATGCCATTCAGAGGTAATGCCATTCATTCCATCAAATCCCATAAATATGGAAGCCATACTTCAAATGATTTGATTTGGGAATGAAGAATATCTTTCAAGAATGCAAGGGAAATGAACAACCAGTATCAAAGGCTTCAAATTCAAATAATTTTTTAAACAAATAGTATCTCCTATTGGCAACCTTCAACTGATCTTATAACTTTTGAATTCTTACCATTTAACAACTGACTTCCCGCGCCACACGAATGAAAAGACCCCAACATTAATGAAACAGTCTATTATGAAGTAAAATTACTTTATTTAGATTAATTACTTTTCTCTTACAGGCCATTGAGAAGTGTCATTTCACTTTAGTGACCATAACGGTAACTTTCCCAAGGAAGCAGAAAATTACTTTTCCACTTCTCCTTTAGGCAGAGAAATTCTTTTGGAGTACTCTCTATTCAAAAATCCACCGAAGGAGAAATTTGGCCTGTTAGGATGCCAAGATGACATGTGTCGATTTCATCGACCTTCTTTATATCTTGGATTCCTTATGAGATAGATTCTTCCACAAAATTCCTTCATTTTAAAGGTTTGGTAGAAAGCACACTCTGCAGGTTGAAACCCACTTGTTGGAGTAGTGGAGAAGCCATTTTCCGCTTTTCCGCCTATAAGCTTACACCTTAGATTTTTCCTCACTCAATCATTCTCTTTGCTTGAAATAGGTTTGATCTGAATGCCCAAAGTTCTCTTATTCCCAAATTTCTCATTTTTAACCTTCATTGACATATCATACCCTTAGGTCTGTTAAGTGTGGAAAACTCACTCTACAGGTGATTTTTCACCATGGCAAAGCTCGAAATCAATTTCCCACCAATGCTACAATATGAAGAGTTATGGCTAAGTACTTCAACTCCATATAAGACTGTTGTTAGAATTTTTAAAACTGAGGCCTTTACCAGATTGGGAACTTAAACTACCCAATGAAAACATGATCTCAAATACAGATTCCCTCTGGCTCACAAAATAGAAGTCAAATTTAGGAAATCCAATAAAGTTCTCCTAGCTTAAGGGGATAGCTAGACTTAGACTCAGGACTCATATGAAACTTTCAAGACCACTACTATACATTGAACATCCACATTTGTCTAAAGGTATGCAGACAAAAATTGGGGCAACACATTAGACCCACCAAAGACACGTGGAATCAAGGATTAATGGATTAGATGATAGATGTCAATCAGTTTGGGATTAAACCATTAAGCGGGTAGTCCAATTAAAAGAAAATTGCTCGACAGATAACAACTTTAATTAAAACATCAGTGGACCTTAGACTTAGGAAAATGTCTGACCACAACGTTAGAATTAACAACTTAATGAACAAGAAAAATTTAAAGGGAGCCCCTTTGATACATGACTTAAGTGACAAAAGATTACGTGAAATTAGAAGGCATTTCAATGCTTAGGGTTTTTATGACCAAATCTACACTAGGAGACATGAAACAAGGGTTTTTGAGAATTTCCACCTAGGTTGAGGGCTAGAACAAAATTTGCAAAGGCATAAGAACAATTTAAACCATGGTTTCAAACCTTTGGATAACATGAATGACAGGAGACTTCAAATGTTTACAAGGCATATTCCAAACAGGAAATATTACCAACAATACCGACATATACATAGGGGGAGTCATTAACTGACTAAGGATTATATATGTTGTATATACTTAACATTTTGTTAGTATTTTGCACATATCAGTTTTTGATACTAATGTCAAAGGGGGAGTTTGATGACATTAATTTTTCATTAGTATTCAAACAACACTTTTGGAAAGCTTACACTAAAAGATAGTAAAGGGAAAACCAAAGATCAGATTGGTGGATCACCGAAAATGACTAAGTACAGAGAAAACCGATGACACAAGGAAGTGTGTAAACTGAAAAACACAATACAGAGAGTTAAAGAGGAACCTGGTAGAGGAATCCTAAATGTGAGTTATAGTGCAGACCGATGAAATAGATTCAGTGCAACCGACAATAAAAACTGAAGGACAGTCAAGCATGACCGAAAGACATAACTGAAAGTCAGTTGCAGCCCACAAAAAGTAGATCCGACTTCCACGTCAGATAAAGCAAGGGTATTCTACTTATAGGATATTTAATTTTTTTTAAATCCATTTCTTTAGGGACAAGAAACATTAATGTAAGTGTTTTAATCAGTCTAACTGATTTACAGCACATAGACTAGGAGATCTAGGTGCAAGTTGTAAACCTAATCTTAGAATTAACATTGTTTTTATCATCAACTCAATGAAATCAATCCATCTATAAATATATGATGTAACCATTCATTAGAATGTGTGTGGAAGAGGGAGGAAAAAAGAATGAGCACATCTATGGATTAAATTGAGATTTTCAAGAACCAGAGCAGAAAAAGAAGAATTTGGTTAGCTGAACCACGAACAGAGGAAACCAATAATCAAAGTTAATATTCAATCATAGTTAAGGTGATATCATTTCCAATACCTGATAAGTGGATTTTTATTCTATTTTTCCATGAAGCAAATTTGTCTTTGTTCAACTTGGGCACATCTCGTCTATTCATCTTCTGATCTTTACTTAGGTCTTGAAACCTTCCTTCTAAGCACACAAGCTATGATACCAATTTTTAGTAATAACTGAGAGGGGGGGTGAATCAATGGCCTCAAAAATTTATCCTTTAAACTTTAATCCACCAATTAATACACCTCAGATTATTAAGTCCCTACAAGATGTATGCCTTTGAAATACTTGAAATAAATAACTGTCTGTCGGTTTACCTTGTCTGTCCTTATTCTCCTTGATTACCGATAAGCAGTAAAACTTATTTATCGATACTCAGTAAATATGTAGAGTATACCAATCAATCAAAAAATGCATATTGTAAATGTAAAACAATAAAGTAATAAACCATACACACATAACACATGGATTTTAACGTGGAAACCCTGTTAAGGGAAAAAACCACTGGGACCAGTACCCCAAATTTTCATTCTTCTGAAGTGAGCCCTATTAGGAGCCAACCCTGTTAAAGGTTACAAACACACGGTTAAGTGTGACCTTGTTAGAGGATTTTTATACATAGGTTATCACTTAGTATCTGGCATCTACGCTACCATCCTTGAATCAGCCTTTAGACTGTCAATAGGCTTTATGCTAATCTTACTACCATCCTTGAATCAGCCTCCTTCTTAGACTGTCAATAGGCTTTAGCTAAGATTGATGCTACTATCATGAATCAACCTTTTTGGTAATCTGTTAGGATATACCTCAATTATAGAAGATAGTTAAGTCCTACTCTGTTAAGAGACTTAATGCTTCAATGGTTAAACTAAAACACAATGACCTGTTTCTAATGCAAATTTGAATTTCAAATAGTCAGATCTATTTACTTACAATACCTCTCTGATCAATGTATTAATTCAGTTCCTTTGTTCTTCACACTTTCTTCTCTGTGATGCTATGCTTCACTGTTCATCGGTGTCTACAAAATTCTTTAGCTCTCCCTTAGCTTGATTGATCAGGACTGTATGAAGTTTATCCTTCACCAGTTTCTCTTTAGCATCTTCTATCAATTCAATCCCCGATTTATTTGACTACTTGAGGAAATGAATTATGTTTGTCTCTTATATAGACATGATATTCCTTAATTCTTGATTCTTGATTCTTGTTTCTTGGAGTGAGAAACAATCCAACCAATTTGATTTACAGCTTTAACTCCTAATTTATCTCATAGTTATCTTCTTGCCAAATATATAAATCAATTACTTTAACTGTGGTCAAATAAAACAAACAAAACAACTAGTTAAGTCTATTTTTAAGCTCTGCCAGCTAGATATTTTGTCATTTTTTGATCTCTCTATTCTATCGGTCAATTTTACAGTTCATCACCTATGACAACTACTAGTTCCATCAGTGCAACTTTAGTTAGCTTCAGGATCTTTGTCCGTCGGGCATCATTGGATCTTTCTCATCGGGCAACACTATTTTCAGCTCGTTGGGCATCCTATGATTCTGCTTCGTTGGGCAACACTGTCTTCTTCTTGTTGGGCATCACTGTGACTTTTTCTCTCTCTTTACCGATGGTGTGCACTCCGTCGGTGTTGTCTGTAACTTAGTGAAGACTTGACTTTTATGTATTGTTGAAAGCATAACCTCTGTTCCATTGATTCTTTGAAGTCTTTGGCATTATGTACATGACTGTATAGATGATATCAATTTGACATCAATGACAATACAAACCATTAACTGATTTAATGTCTTGTATCATCTTCAACTTAACATTATCAAACATTCAATCAGTTACATGTCATCAAGAATTCCCTTTTATATTTTAAAATTCCATGCCTTTCAGTCTTTTGCAATTTCTACTTTTATCAAAAATCGTATTGATTAGGCCTCTTCACTTTCCCCTTGGGATTTCTATTCTTATATCATAAAATGGCGCTCCCAAAATATATTCTTTTACCAACATTAGATTTCTCCTTTAGATTTTCCTTTATATTCATACCTATTTGCTTGACATGTGATATAGAAGTGACCAATTATTTTATCATTATCTTATAATAAATCACTCTATATTGCATGAGAATCAATTTATTGAACTATCATATAGATGCCTCTAAAAGACAACACATAAGCCACGGTCTCAACATTTGACACACCTTCAAGTGACTAACACTTGTTACTCAATTGAGATACCTTGCACATGAAAATGAGATGATTACCAGTTTTGGGCATGTTGGCAGTGAGACTGGTTGAAAAACTCAAATACTGTTGCTTTTTTAGATCCTTTACATTTTACTGATGATCATAGATACAAGCTTTATCTATTCTGGGATACCTAAGCTCGTGGTTTCCATGGCGTTGGGATCTGATGTTTTTAGGGGTCACCTTCAATGTCTCTAAAATACCTTTGTTATTATTACTCCATCCTCATGAAGTCCCCTATTTACTATAAGTTCCAACATTCTTATCATTTGATATTCCTCCCTGCTAGACATATCTATGATCCATTCGTATCAATGTCTTGTAATTTGTTTTGATCCAAACTTGATCTCGGCTTCTCCTGATAAACATATGGTATCACACCATCAAGTAATTTGGGATTATCATCATGCTCATTGCTTATGAAGAGGGGAAATGAGTAGATGAAGGGCTCGGCTATGTTTATGGAATTCACAATATATGCACTTCTGTGTTGGACCAATCATGGTGATGAGCACGCTGTATACATTCCCCAAATTACAACTCAGAGATGTATTTGTATCTGCAACTTGAACTATTGTGACATTGAACCATACTAGCCTCTGCCTCATTTTCATGGTGTCGAGTGGCTCCATTATATGACTATCAGTGGGATTTTCACTTCAGGTTGTGAATTGCAAAAATCCTGGACTTCAGTTGGATGACTTGAATGTGATTCCCATCTTCTCTCTTGGGCCTTGTGCATTGGAACAGAGCATATGGATAGCATCTCACATGGATTAACATCCTTTCTCTTAGCTTCTTCTGATGTTTAGGATTCACATCTTCATTAATCGTGTCATAAGTTCCTTTTCACTTGGCAAATTTTTCATCATTTGCTTCCATAATGCCTCTGTCAACATTTAAAGTGTCGTGTGCTTGGATTAGAAAAATGCAGAGAATCCATGTCTAGTAGAGGAAGCAGAGAATCCATATCTAGTGGAGTACTTCTAGTTAACTGTCGAGACCTTGGGAAATTGGCCTCTAATGCAATTGGCAGAAAATCCCAAATCCGCCTCTCCATTGTGGAAAATCCCAAATGAAGGGCAAAAAGCATAGAAATTTTCCAATTTTCTGCTTCACTATAATGGACATGATCTGATGTCAATTGATTCATAAATTTCATTGAAGGAGTAATCCTGATACTAAGAATCCATACCTCTTCACTATGAATTGGGATTTTGTATTTTCTCTTCTCAGGTGGAAAATGAGACTTAAGCTTCTCCTTGGTGGAAAATGACCATGAGAGGTCATTTTCCACTTTCTCTTTGCGAAAAACTCAAAAAGTGCTTCTACATCCCAGTTCCAATTCTATGTCCCAATTCTAATTCTGCATTCAAATTCTGATTCTGTATTGTGAATGACAATTACAATTTTGTTTTGTAGACTTCAAACTGAATTTATAATTTTGAACCGAGGCAATGAACTTTGAATTTTGAACTCCTCAAACTTGGAGAATCTAGAATTTTGCATTTGGATCTTTGAACAATTTCAACTTCATAGGAAAAATGTTCATAAAATTAGGGAACACATTAAGGGATATTTTCACCATGAAAATCAACCCAAAAAGTTCAAAAATTGGGGGACTGGAAGTACGCCTATAGCTAGCTCTGAATGGGGATTATGTGCTACAAAGTACATAAAGAATATAGTATCTCTAGAAAAATACAAGTTCCTTATCCATTGGGCTATAGATTCTAGGAAAAATGAGCACAACAAAGAGCTGCTTGTTAGGAGGGCGGAGGGGAGCAGGGCCAAAACCATAACTAAAAACAACCAGAAACACAAAGCTGGGAAAGGCTAAGCTAAGCACACCAAAACTATGGAAGCAAAAGCTACTTGCAAACAAGTGAGAAAAGAGAACATGAAGAAATAACATGACCATTAACTGGCAAAGAAAAATATGAGCCCCTCTGGTAAAGTGGATTACGCTTCGCAAGGCTTAACCAAAACCAAGACCTCCTGGCAAACTCTTCTTTCCTGAAAGCCACACTAATATAGTGCTGAAAATAAGTGAGCCAAAAACATCTCCCAAATAGCCATGCCTCATCATAGAATTTTGATTTGTCTGTACCCTCCTGCACATCATTTCTCATACATTCGACCATTCTTTGTTGAAAAGAATAATAATCACAAACTTTTGAAAATGGAATTGCAACATACTCACACTCATAACTTTCAATGTGATCATCTTTAAGAGAAATCATAGTAGATAAATCAAGATTGAAAAATCTAAATATCCAAATGATTCTGAAACATATATTGCATCATACTCACATTCACCACAATCATCTTCGATAGAAGTTTCAGATTTCAAACCGAGATTGAAACAAAATGATTCTTCATTGCACATAGGGTCAAGCTAAATTGAAATAACTTCATAATTTTTAATGGCTATCAAATCTGAAAAATCTCTATCCAAACTCAAAATTCCAATACCTAAATTGGTCGTCGAAGGAGGCTCACATTTGGCAGGCACCAAGACTTGATTAACTTCCATTTTGTGGAAAAGAAAAATATAATCTGGCTCTTTATCTTCTTCATGATGTTGCAACACTCCATTAGCCATAGAAAATCTTTGTTCAAAATCTATTCTTGCAACTGCTTCCTTAACAACATTTTCAGACTTAGCATGATATTCATCAAAACGTAATTCAGCCTTGTTTCTATTACCAATTTCTTCAAGAGAACCCAATGTTGCATTATCTTCAAAATAAATTGATTCTAACATGGACTCACTATCAATTTGTGCAAATTGAAAATCTTCTTTAGCAATATCTTCTTCAAACATAAAAGTTAAATCAGGAACAAAAGAAAGCATGGACAAATTTTCCTCTTCTACCTTGCTTACCATTTCTTCAACCATATTTTTAGACTTGGCCAAACATAAATCCACTTTCTCTTCAATACAAGATTCATCAAGAAGGTAGGTCATTGTATTGTCTTCAAACCAAATAGATTCTAACGTAGGATCATTACAAACTTTTGCAAATTGAAAATCATTTTTTCCATAATCTTCAACAAAGTCAAACTTTTCATATTCCGGAAGTGCATTAACCATAGAACTATTTTTGAAAGAGACTTCATGCAAAAGGTTGTCCTTATTTTCTTCAAATCTGAAACTTTTAATATCAGAAGAAAAAGAGAGCGTAGGAAAATATTCTTTTTCAATTTTGCTTACCAATTCCTTGTCGTTGTCAAGGATGTCTTTGTTCACTAAAATTTGTGCTTCCATAAACTAGGGTACTTCTTGCTTTTCTAGAACAAAGCAATCTTTAGATATGGTTTCCTTACTAATTTTTCTTCATTCATATTTGCTAGAACAAATTCCCCTTTTCTTTGGTCTTCAACATTAAAATATCTTTGAATCACACAGTTCAGCATCAGGGCAGATTGATGATCTTCGGAGAAACTCAATCCTTTCTTTTCAGCTTCAGTAATACTTTGTTTAAAAGCAGTCCAAAGAAATTGTATATTTGGATCACTTTCAGCATTTATCTCTTTAGCTGTAGGCATCTTTCTAGTTTACTTTCTTGGATAAACCTCTTGTTCACTCAAGACTGAAAAATTATAAGAAAAAAGCTCTTGTGGAACTTCTGAAACTTCATCATCATCCACCTTCAATTCTTCACTTAACTGCAACACTCTTTTCTTGCAATGTTGCAACAACTTTGTTTTCACTTCCATCTCTTTCATCTTGTGAAACCTGGCACAAACACTTCTCCATAACAGAATTGGTACATGGTCTTCTTTAATGCTCAAACTCATTTTTCTCCCACGAGTAATGCTTTCTCTAAAAGCATCAAACAAATCACGCAATACTGGATCATGTGTTTGATGAAGTTCAATAAAAGAAGGATCTGGCCTTCCTCTTTTCACAACTTTAATGGGCATGGTCTTTTTCAATTAGAGTCACCAATCTCATGCAAGTATAGATAATAATAATTCTAAAAATGAAACCACAAGACTCTTCAACCAAAAATTATGAGAAACAAAATAGAGTCGCCAATCTCTAGCAGAGATAATAATAACAAAACTGAGGAAACAATCTTCAGCACTAATCTTCTTTTCCGCCTCCCTAGCAGAGTCGACAAAAATCTATTGGTAAATAGATTGTTCTTTCCAATTTAACTCTCAAATGCCTAAATCTGTGAGAAACAATTTGATTCCAAAAGTTGGATAATCTATCACTAGGTTGATAAATTTCCTCTGAATTGAAAGGTATAGCTCCTTTATGAATGATATTCAATGAATTTATTTTATTCCTAAACTAACTAGGTACAGTCTTAGCCTAAGAATGGAAGAGGAAAAACAAGCCAGCCCTAGACAGAACCAACTCAAGCAGTAAATT
Organism: Thuja plicata; assembly: GCA_018584345.1. NCBI lineage: Eukaryota > Viridiplantae > Streptophyta > Pinopsida > Cupressales > Cupressaceae > Thuja > Thuja plicata. Next base: position 294,518 of record MU215619.1, read on the forward strand.
CAACCTTAAACCTAGCCAACCCTAGAAATCCATACATCTTATGACTCCCTGACATTGGTAATGCAACTATGAATGTTAATTATGTGAATGCAATGAAGGGATGAAGATTTAATATTCATATTCTTGCAATAGGAATGCCTGCAAATGCTCTCATCTACATAACATTCATCATTTGACACAAGATGTAATAAAGTGCTCAAAACCGAATACAACAATGCTCTCATTGAATATTCAGAAAATAATACCCAAACTCTCTGATTCGAAGAAAAACTCTTCTTTGTTTTGAACACAAAAAATAAGAATACTCGGATTTTACTTGCTTACAGCTTATTGCCAAATCTATTACAAACCTAGAACAAATATCTCAAATGCATAAAATGAAATGCAAGAATGAAAATTTGGTCTTCTCCCTACTTTAGCACTCTTACTTTTGTAGAAAAGAAGAACCCTTCCTCTTGGAAAAATTCTTACAATATATAATGTCTTCAAAAACTCTTTGATTTCCTCTCTAGTGACTTTTCAGTTCCTGTAACTGCTTCTTTGATATAATACTTTATGTAAAATGTTAGCCTCCAAAAATCATTACAAAAGAATTCTCTTTTATATTTCAAAAGGCCATGCCTTTCAATCTTTTTCAATTTCTACTTTTATCAAAAATCATATCGATTAGGCCTCTTCACTTTCCCCTTGAGCTTTCTATTCTTATATCAGAAAATGGCGCTCCCAAAATATATTCTTTTACCGACATTAGATTTCTCCTTTACATTTTCCTTTATATTCATACCTATTTGTTTGATGTGTGATATAGAAGCGACCAATTATTTTATCATTATCTTATAATAAATCACTCTATATTGCATGATAATAATCACTCTATATTGCATGATAATCAATTTATTGAACTGTCATATAGATGCCTCTGAAAGACAACACATAAGTCGCTGTCTCAATGTTTCACACACCTTCAAGTGACTAACACTTGTTACTCAATCGAGATACCTTGCACATGAAAATGAGATGATTACCAGTTTTGGGCACGTTGGTAGTGAGACCAGTTGAAAAACTCAAATACTATTTCTTTTTTAGATCCTTTGCATTTACTGATGATCATAGATACAAGCTTTAGCTATTCTGGGATACTCAAGCTCATGGTTTCCATGGCATTAGGATCTAATGTTTTTAGGGGTCTCCTTCAATGCCTCTGAAAGACCTTTGTTATTAGTACTCGATCCTCACAAATTCCCCTATTTACTTTAAGTGCCAACATTCTTATCAGTTGATATTCCTCCCTGCCAGACATATATGTGATCCATTCGTATCAATTTCTTGTAATTTGTGTTGATCGGAACTTGATCTCGACCTATCCTGATAAACATATGGTGTCACACTATCAATTAATTTAGGATTGTCATCATGCTCAGTGCTTATGAAGAGGGGAAATAAGTAGATGAAGGGCTCGGTTATGTTTATAGAATTCACAATATATGCACTTTTGTGTTGGACCCATCATGGTGATGAGCACGTTGTATACATTCCCCAAATTACAACTTAGAGATTTATTTATATCTGCAACTTGAACTATTGTGAAATTGAACCATACTAGCCTCTACCTCATTTTCATGGTGTCGAGTGGCTCCATTATATGACTATCAGCGGGATATTCACTTCAGGCTATGAATTTTGAAAAGCTCGGACTTCGGTTGGATGACTTAATTGTGATTCACATCTTCTCTCTTGGGCCTTGTACATTGAAATAGAGCATATGGATAGCATCTCACATGGATTAACATCCTTTCTCTTGGCTTCTTTTGATGTCTAGGATACATATCTTCATCAATCGTGTCATAAGTTTCTTTTCACTTGGCGAATTTTTCATCATTTGCTTCCATAATGCCTCTGTCAACATTTAAAGTGTCATGTGTGGATTAGCAAAAAGCAGAGAAGCCATGTCTGGTAGAGGAAGCATAGAATCCATATCTGGTGGAGGACTTCTAGTTAACTATTAGGACTTGGGGAAATTGGCCTCTAATGCAATTGGTGGAAAATCCCAAACTAAATACTCCCGATAGAAAATCCCAAGTCCGCCTCTCCATTGCAAAAAATCCCAAATGAAGGGCAAAAAGCGTAGCAATTTTCCAATCTTCCACTTAACTATAATGGACATGATCTAACGTCAATTGATTCATAAATTGCATTGAAGGATTAATCTTTATACTATGAATTCGCACCTCTTCACTATGAATTGGGATTTTGTATTTTCTCTTCTCAGGCGGAAAATGAGACTTAAGCTTCTCCTTGACGGAAAACGACCATGAGAGGTCATTTTCCACTTTCTCTTTGCAAAAAACTCAAAAAATGCTTCTACATCCCAATTCCAATTCTGCATCCCAATTCTAATTCTACATTCTAGTTTTGATTCTGTATTGTGAATTGCAACTACAATTCTGTTTTGTAGACTTCAAACTGAATTTGTAATTTTGAACCGAGGCAATGAACTTTGAATTCTGAACTCCTCAAACTTGGAGAATCAAGAATTTTGCATTTGGATCTTTGAACAATTTCAACTTCATAGGAAACATGTTAGTAAAAATCAAGGAACACATTAAGGGATATTTTCACCATGAAAATCAACCCAAAAAGTTCAAAATTTGGGGGACTAGAAGTACGCCTGCACTAGGTTCAAGTCCTATAGGTCAATATTTGAGAAAAAGTGTTATTATGCTAACAATGATGAAGGTATCACTGATGATGAGTATGATATTATTATAATTGAAGATGAAAATGTACTTATTTCCATTAAAGAGGATGAATTTAGTTCAAATTATCATGTCTAAAAATTTTGTTAATAATGTTATTGAAGAAAATGCTTTAGCTTCTCAAGTGGTCAAAAGGGATGAATGAATTATTGATAGTTGTTGCATACATAATATGAATGGTGACATGAGAAATTTTATCAACTATGAAATCATGATGATGGTATAGTAATATGGGGTGATAAAAATGGTCTTATGATTAGAGGAAAAGGATCGATTTCTCTAGATGGAAAGAACACAATTGATGATTTACTATATGTGGAAGGTCTAAAACAAATATTCTCGGTGTTGGAAAATTAGTGGACAAAGGATATGGATTACATTTCAAAGATAACATATGTAAGATAATAAATTAATCTAGAACAATGATTTCCAGAGGCTCAAAGACTAAAGGTAATGTTTTTCATCTGAATTGTGGACAAAAGACTTGTTTGATTGCACAAATACATGAAATTTGGTTATGGAATAAAAGGATATGCCATGTGAATTTTGATAGCATTGTGGAATTAAATTCTAAACATCTTATTATATATTTTCCAGTAGTGAAGAATCCTATGAATTATACATGCAAAGAGTGCCAATTGGGTAAGAAAACTAAAACTACTTTCAGGTCAAAAATTGTAAATCCAAATGGAGTATTAGATATTTTACATACTGATTTATGTGGTCCTACAAAAAAAAAATTATGCATGGAGATAGATACTTTATGTTACTCATAGATGATTACTCTAGAATAGTATGGGTAACCTTTTCAAAACAAAAAACTGAAGCACTTGAAAAGTTTAAGATCTTTAAAATATTGGTTGAGGTTGAAACAGGACTGAAGGTGAGGTGTTTAAGATCGGACAAAGGTGGATAATTCACATCTCATGAGTTTAATACATTCTATGAAAGTCATGGAATAAAGAGATCGTTTGTAGCTCCGCAAAAACCACAAAAGAATGTATTTTTTGAAAGGAACAACAAATCCATTAATTAAACTGCAAGGACTATGATGATTGAAGGGAAAGTTCTGTAGATGTTTTGGAGAGAAGAAGTTGGCACTATAGTATATACTCTCAACCAAGATCAAATAAAAGGAGAGCGAGTCAAGACTCCCTTTGAACTTTGGTGTAGAAATATTCCTACTATCAAGTATTTCAAAATATTTGGTAGTAAGTGCTACATTAAGAGAGATGAAAAAATTGGGAAGTTTGATATTAGAAGTGATGAAGGAATATTTCTTGGCTATTCTACTCAGAGAAAATCATATAGATGCTACAATAAAAGATTGAAGAATATAGTAGAAAATGCAAATTTAAAGGTGGATGAAAACTTTGAGAGCTTATCCAAATCAAGTGGATGTGAGTGTGATGATCAGAATATCCGTACAAATCAAGGAGAACAATACAATGATCAGAACCAAATTCAAGATGGTAAAATAAATGAAGTTAATGATTCCTATACAAATGGAGAGGATAAAGCACAAATTCTTGAGTTAAGAAAAAAGATTCCAAGATATGTGAGATTAAATCATTCAGGAGATTAAATCATTGAGGATATAAACAAAGGAGTCCCAGACCATGAGAAGGAATGAAAATGACGAAGTATGTTTAATCTCACAAGTAGAACCTAAGGATGTAAAGGAATCCTGAAAAGATAAAAATTGGTACAAATCTATAGAAGAAGAGTTGACACAAATTCAGAAGAAAAACACATGGATCCTTGTTCCTAGACCAATGGGGAAGAATTGATTTGTACAAATGGGTATTCAAGAATAAACTAAATGAAGATGGAGAAATTTTCATGAATAAAGCAAGATTTTTATGTAAAGGGTATGCAAAAATGGAAGGTATTGACTATGAGGAAATTTTTGCACCAGTGAAAAGATTGAAAGCAGTAATACTATTTCTTGCTTATGTTTCTCATAAGAACTTTAAATTCTATAAAATGGATGTAAAATAAGCTCTTCTAAATGGAGACTTGGAGGAAGAAGTATATATAAAGAAACCTGATGGATTCAAGTTCAAAAAAGAATTGTATGGATTGAATCAAGATCCTAAAGCTTGGTATTCCAGATTGGACAAGTATTTATTGAAACTAGGCTTTAACAAAGGTAATGTTGACAAAAATCTATATTTCAAAATAGAAAATACAAAAATATTGATTATTGAAGTATTTGTGGGTGACATTATCTTTGGGAGTAATGAGAAGTGTTACCCAAATTTCCCTTCCTATCCAAATTTGGCTACAAGTGCATAAAATGAGGCTCCCACAAGAGTAGATCCTATCTTGTAGGGTTCCTTTCATGTTTTCTCATCTTTGCCTTGTTCTTTGTATATTTCTAGGCCTAGTTTAAGCCTTTGTTCATGTCTTGAAAACCTAATTCATGCTTAATCGCTAAACCCTACATGAATTTTTCTATTTTCAAGTTGCTTTTCCAAGTAACTTAAGTATCTTGTAAGTCATGTGTGCTTTAACCTCTTATGTTTATCTCTGAATCTCAGAATGGAAAGTAATATGCTCTTTTGATTTGGAGACTTAGCGCAGGTCATTGATTAGGTTCTATTCTTGTTCTGATTGGAGGGTTGGCGCTGAATCTCGCAAAATTTCAGACAAGTCATAGAATTTCTTGAGATTCAGTGTAGATAGTTGATCTTGTTTTTATTGTGTGGATGGCGCTACATCTCATAATGTAACTTGTGGTCAATCCAAGTCAATTTGAGGTTTATTGTGAGATTCAAAGGTGAGTGTGTTGCATGATCTCCAAATGGAACCATAGTTAAGGAAAACCTTATGAGATTACATGTGATTCATTGATTGAGATTGAGATCAGTTTCTCGCTGAGTCACTAGATGAATTTAAGATTGGCATTTCTATTCTAAGATTTAGTGCAAGTCATTGATCAAGTTCTAATCCTATGGTGGTCACTATATCTCATGAACAAACCAGAGTCAAACAATCCATTTCAAGATCACAAGATAGCCTTGTTGCCAGATCTCTAGATTTAATCAGAGTTAAAGTCTAGTTCAAAGGTTTCTTTATCTCCAGATTTCTAGATAGACCTGAGTTAAGATCAAATCAATTAAATTTAAAATGGACTATCCAAGGATAAAATATGGGCCATTGATCGGGAAAATGATCTAGGGTTGGAGCTAGATCGCTAGACAAAGTCAAAATTGGCTAAAATATTCAGAGATTTAGCATAGGTTGTCGATGCAGTTTTGATCTTACGATTGTCACTTAATCTCATGATAAACTCAGAGTTAACACAAAGATCCAAAGACTTAGAGATACAAAGGATTTCAAGTGCATGGGGTTAAAGACCGGTTAAAGGCAAAGATCAGACGAGAGATAGATTTGACGGTCGGTGCTAATCCTCAATGGACAAGATGAAGGAAGTAACTGTTTAAGGCATTGCAACATTGTTTCATGTGTCTAGATCAAGTCAGAGCTTAAAGAAAAGATAAAGATAAAGATAAAGATAAAGATAAAGATAAAGATAAATAAATAATCTACAGCTATGTTTTAAACAAGAGATCAAATCTTATTCTGAGCCGTCGATGAGACTCTCCATGCCACCTGTGACCATTTATGTTTAAATTCAAATATGTAAATGTCTTTCTCTAAGGTTTTCATGGTGGTGGTGAAGTTTTCAACTTACATAGAGGGTAGATAGATCGAGATGATCTGTCTACTCAAATTTATGGTGATATGAGATGTTTTCAAGGCTAATATGATCATCTGAGATATTTCCCAAGTGCATTAATGGATGGACAAGACTAATTTAGGGTTTCTTTATGTTTTAAAGAAAATCTATTATAACCCTAACTTGTCTAATTTGATCAGATGGATTGACTCCTGAGCCTGTGTGCTAGGGGAGTTTTTATATAAGTATTTTCAGTGCTTTTGTAGTTAGTTTTTAGAGACTTATGTAAGAATTTTTGTGGCATTCTCTCTGCCCCTAGATTTTCATATGTTTATAATCTCTCATTGAAGTTCATATTATGAAATAATTTTTGTGGCATCTTCTCTGCCCCTAAGTTTTCATATTTGTATTTATCTCTTTGAAGCATAATATAGTGATTAATATTGGACAAATATTAGAGTTTTGAGCCCTCTTTATTTTTGCATCTCTGTGCACTATTGTGGATGATTGATTTAGGTGATCTTGTGGATTTTGTTCATCCCCTATCATTTTTTCTCACTTTTGTGCCTATTATCTGGAGTGGATGTATGTTTTCAAGTCATAGTTTCTGTCTATTCCTTGAATATGATATTTTTGTTAAATATTCTCTTTCCCTGAATAGCCTCTTTTCATTTCAGACCTCTCTATGAAATACTTATGCAAGCCTATTCAGGAAGTTGTGCTTGTTTTGATTCAAAGATTTCATGTTAGTTACTATTCATTTTGTTATGATTCATGTCACTTTTGGTGCATCACCTTGTAGGTTAAATTTTTTCTTTATTTCCCTTTAGTTCTCCTTCTATCCCTTTTCCTCCTAGGTTTATTTTTCATGTTTTAAGAGAAAAATAGGTGATTACCCAAGAGGAACCGGCCTACAATTTGAAGGTTTCACTTCAATTAGCATAGGTCCCACAACCTGGAAGTGAGTCCCATGTTATACCAGATCATTAGGCTTAAGATCTTGATAGGGTGCAAATTTGGTGTATAACAATTATGGCAGGCCCAATGGGACAACAACAAAAGAAGTTCATCTTTCAAGACTATGTCATCTCTGATATGTTAATTACATAGTACTGACCTAAAGAGGTTTCTCTTCAATGCATATCTGGAGGCTCCATTGGTCTTCAGAACAAGAAGACCTAGTCCTAAAAATTCTTATGAGAAAAATAGATCCCTGTTATGGAAATATAATTTGCATTTGTACTCTGTAATCAGGGTAGTCCGTTACATTTTTCCCAACGCCATGATGTGCCTCTATAAGCACTAAAAAGTATACCTTTTTCCACAGGTGAAAGCCAAATAATAGCTTGTGAGAACATAAAAGATGTGGCTACCATCTGTAGTATACATAATATCACTGAAGAAAATGTGGCCACCAAGTTGTTGACGGCCTCCCTCAAGGGTAAAACCCTAGAATGGTTTAGAACTCTAGCAGTTGTCTCCATTAATTCATGGGACAGACTTGGAGAATTCCTTAACAAATACTCTAAGGATAAATTGCACTCTTTATCTCTAGTAGAGCAACTCTGAATTATCAAGAGAGACCCTCAAGAATAGATGATAGATTTTAATGGAAGATTTCTCAAGACATGGAATAGGATTCCTGTTAATATAAGGCCTTCAATAGATTTTTATTTTCTATATTTCTTGCAAAGCTTGAATAGTGATATATCTTTCATTATTCAGTATTTGGAAGGTACTTCATTACCCTAGGCTTTTGATATGGTTGTTAAGGCATAAAATTGTCTAATTTAGGTTGGTATGATAGCCCCAAGGCCACCCATGCCTATCTTCCCTATTATTCAACCTGACATGCCTTTGTATATTCCTCCATTCACTCCTATACCTACTATAGTAGCACCTCAAGCTAGTTCAAGCAGTAAAGAATCAAAAGTGAGCCCTTCCCAAGAGTTACAATAAATGAAGAGATTATTAAATTCAATGAGTAATGAGTTGATTAATATGAAAGGACAAAATAAAGGTCTCAACCAGCAGTACCAAGCTCAAGGACAATCCTATCAGCAAAGCAGACCACAATACCAAGAAAATTATCAACGTCAAAGATAGAATTTTAATCAGAGGTCATTTCATCCCTAAAATCCAGTCGGGGAGATGGTCCCAACACAAAACACCCAAAGAGTTGACTATCTCTCAAACATGTTCTTTGGGAAAGAAAATCTAGATTATTCACCTATTTTCATCAACTATGAGTTTCCTGTTGGGGAAAAGTCACAGGTGCTGGAGCAAGAAGTATTATCTTGTCAATTATGTTTCCCTAAGATGAAAATGTAGCAATCTATTGGGGAAAGTAATCAAAGAGAGCTAGTTACAAAGGAGGAGCGGTTGAAGGACAGGGTCTTCAATTTTCCATGCTTCAAAAAAGGTATTCCTTCTATGTCTCCATCTGAATCCTCTAATTTTAGCTTCCCTAGTTTTAGGAGCAATCATTCCTTCCAAGAGCCTATACTTGAGGATTTTTAGTCCACCACTCTACAAGAGAAGTTTGTTCAATATATTTGTTTATCTAAAGAGACCCCTCAAGTCTCTCAAGATACTAAGCTTCCATGGCAACTTTCATGGACTCCACCTCATGGCTATCAGATGCCAAGTCTTTTCAAGGATAATAGTCAAACATCAGAATGAGAACTTGTGATGAATGAGTTTTAAAATGGTGAAGAAGAGAGAATATTAGAGGTGTTAGTGTCAAGTGATGACTGTGACAAGTTGGGAAAACAAGGTGAAGAAATGGAGATTGATGCTCAGCCTGAGCTCTTGGTTGATTTATTTAATGGGCTTCCCCTTTTTTGTTGAAATCAAGGAAGAAATGCCATTACCTACGGCTGAGGGTCAATTAGAACATAAAGGTAGCAATCAGCTATTAGAAATAGGAAATTCCCTATTCTCCCAAGAACACCTGCATGCACACCTATTACAAGAAGAAGCATGAAACAGACAGAAGAAGAGAAGAAACTATGGCGGCCAAAAAGCCAGAGACATGATATTCATGTTGAAAGAAAAAGCTTCTATATTATCAACAACTGAATAGAATAATACAATCTCCTTAATGAAAAGTAAAGCGGTGATTCCTTATAAAAGGATACTGAAACCCTAAAGGGGAAAACCCTAAAGAATTATAAGCTACCTAAGTATAACTTAAGCATAGAGTATAATAGACTAATAATTAAATGATTTAATTATTAGCTATAGTATGACTACTCTAACACCCCCCCTTAAGTGTAACTTAGGGAGAAGCAAAATAGCTAAAGACTACTGCAGAAAGTAGGAAAGATGGGTCTCGGTAATAAGGCCTGATCAGGTACCCAAGTACAAGAAATAAACTAGATGAAGGAAACTAAGCCTTCAATCTAGGAAAAGTCCCAGAGAGAGGAACAAGAATGAGCAAGAAGCATCTCTGAAGCATGTAGCTGAAAACTCTATCAGAAGAGACTGTTGGAACCCCCACTGAAGTGCATGACCAGGTAGAGAAGACAATGTCTGAAGAGCTAATCAATCAAACCAGGAAGCAATAGAACTAATAGGTGAACCCCTCCATAATGCTGAACAGGGAGAAGTGACAGGAACACTGAAATGTAATACCAGAAACATCTGCAGAAGAAAGAACCACGAACACCAATAGTGCAACAGAAGTACAAAAATAGGATAAAGGGTGGTGTCACTGACACACAGCATGGGCTAATTTCATGGAAGGTACACTCACTTGACAAAGGTGGATGAGCCTAAAATGACATAATCATCATAACACCCATGGCACTTTATAACAAAGTGTGAGTACAAAAACCATACAAGGTGTACAAGATCCCAGAAATATAGAAGTAGGCACTTTATCTTAGTGTGTTTATAGAACAAAGATGCAATAGAGGAGAACCAACAAGCTCAGAAGTCAGAAAGAAGAGTGAGCCAGAAGTACAGTAGAAGAGATCCCAGGACCTGTAAAACCCAAGCAATCCACCAGAGTGCAAAACTGCCAAACTCAAAGGAGAGATAATAGGAGAAAAATCTAGAAAAAATACCCCTATAACTAAATAGATCACTGAACCAGCTTTATGACGATATCTAGTTTGCCAAAAATGGAGTTCGGATGAGCCAGATATGGCTCCCGGAAGGAAAAAACAAATATCAGACTTCAACAGCAAAAAACATTGTCAAAATAGCAGACCCAAAATTTCTAATCACCATAATTGGAAAGATCTTAGAAAGAGCTTTCTGACGATATAACAAAGTCCAAAAAAGGCCTCCGTATGCTCCAGATAGAGCCAAAAAGGCGATAAGGGCTCAAAATTGCTCCAAAAGGCAAAAATAAAGCCCCTAGGGCTAAAAAAATAGTGCCCCTGGGCGCATGGCACACGTAGGGGGATTAACTGGGAACCTTGCTTGCCCATAAGACCATCCACATAAACAAAAGGGCCCGCAAGGGTTGACAGCAGAGCCGCCACCGGGCGGAGCGATGACCGCCGGTGGAGCTAAGGCCGGGCGGCGGGAGCTGGCGGGGCGGAGGAGCCGGAGAGCAGCGCGGGGAGCGGAGGGCACCAGGGGTGGCAATGCCGGTAGGCGGTGAAGGACCGCGAAGCTGCTGGGGCCATAGAGCGGTAGCGGCCGGTGGCGGTGCGAAGGTCGGAGCAGCGGGGAAGGCCGGGGGTGCGGAGCGCGCAGGGTGACGGGCCGGTCACCGACCGGTGGCGGTGGAGCGCCAGTGGCCTGGTGGTGGTGTGGCGGTGGCCAAACCCAAAATGCACTACATGCATTTTTTAAAACGCATAAAAACCTTAAAAAATAAGGTTTTTTTAATTTTTTTTCTCGGTTTCCGTGCCTGTACGACACTGGAAACCAAAAAAATTTTGCCTCAGGGTCAAGTTGTCCAAAATGGACAAGATTTATATGGATTATGAGGTTTTTGGGTGCTCTAAGTGCAACGGTAATGTCCATTTGGGCCCAAAGTGACCAAAAACAAAGGTCCCCCCTAAATCCACACAAAAACCTTCTGAAAAACCAGAAAACCTCCAGCTTCTGATGCACTTCCACAAAACACAAACAGCCAGCTACAAGATGGCTCTAATACCATGTTAGAAATAGGAAATGCCCTATTCTCCCAAGAACACCTGCATGCACACCTGTCACAAGAAGAAGCAAGAAACAGACAGAAGAAGAGAAGAAACTATGGCGGCCAAATAGCCAGAGACATGATACTCATGTTGAAAGAAAAAGCTTCTATATTATCAACAACTGAATACAATAATACAATCTCCTTAATGAAAAGTAAAGCGGTGAGTCCTTATAAAAGGATACCGAAACCCTAAAGGGGAAAACCCTAAAGAATTATAAGCTGCCTAAGTATAACTTAAGCATAGAGTATAATAGACTAATAATTAAATAATTTAATTATTAGCTATAGTATGACTACTCTAACATCAGCAAGGTAGTGATAAGGAGAAATATGCTATGTTTTTTTTTATGAAATGCCTAGTTTTGTTGAGCAAGATGAGGTAGATATGGTCATGACCACATCTACAATTTTGTAATAGTTGGAGGGAGTAGGCCATTATGATGATAAACCAATTCATGAACTTGCAATTAAAGAGGAAGCTTTCCAATATGCAAGAGTTAACAAAAACCTTACGGAAAATTATTTGGGGAGCATCATCGAAGATTTGTGTGTGGAGCTTGATGATACTAAACTAGTTCTTCCTAAAGGCCTTCAGAGAATAGATAGTTTTGATGAGCTCATAGCCTATTTAACAAAATATGATAGTCCACTGACCATGGAAAAGGATTTGACATGGCTATTCATAATGGAAGGCAACCATGGGGATTCAGTAAATAAAAAAGAAAGCTCCAAGTATGTCATCTCAAGAGGCTTCTCCATCAGATACTTGGCCCAAGAGGAGTTTAGTGAAACATCCCCATATGATCTATTTGAGGTGAGTGAGCTTGACCCCATTTTTCAAGAGGCAATTCTATATTTTTTGACATACTTTTATGTGCCTCATGTCTTGTTGGCTATCCTTATGCATTTTATACAAAATATCTTGATGAGTAAGGGTAGCTATTTTCACTAGTTTTTTGTACTAGTTAGTTTAGATTAGGATAGTTTCCATGTTTTCCTTCAAGTGCTTGGGCACATTTTGTTTGTTTCTTCTTGTATATAGTCCCTTTCCTATTTTGGTTTGTTGTTCCTCCTAGTTTCAATCCGCGTACTTCCCAGAGATGTATTTTTATACTTAATGAAGAATCTTTGCCCAATGGAGTGTCATAAGGCCATTGGTTATATATGTCTAGCAGACTAACATTCAGCAGAAATCACCAAAAATGTTACCCAAATTTCCCATCCTATCCAAAATTGGCTACAAGTGGAGAAAATGAGGCTCCCACAAGGGTAAATCCCATCTTGTAGGGTTATTGTCATGTTTTTTGGCCTTTGCCTTATTCTTTGCATATTTCTATGCCTGGTTTAATACTTTCTTCATGTCTTGAAAACCTAATTCATGCTTAAACCCTAAACCCTACATGACTTGTTCTATTTTCAAGTTGTTTTTTTGAGTAACTTAAGTACAGTTAAGTCATGTGCACTTTAACCTCTTATGTATATCTCTAAATCTTGGAATGGAAAGGAATATGCTCTTTTGATCTAGAGACTAAGTGCATGTCATTGATCAGGTTTTTTTCTTGTTCTGGTCATAGGGTTGGAGCTGAATCTCGCAATATTTTGGACAAATCATGGAAGTTATCAAGATTCACTGTAGATTGTTGATCTTGTTTTGATCATGTGGATGGTGCTAGATCTCGTAATGTAACCTATGGTCAAGCCAATTCAAGTTGATTTTTATTGCAAGAATCAAAGGTAAGTGTGTCGCGTGATCTCCAAATGGATTCAAAGTTAAGGAAAACCTTCTAATATTACACATGAGTCATTGATCGAGATTGAGATCAGTGGTTCTCGCTGAGTCGCTAGACAAATTCAAGATTGGAATTTCTATTTTGAGATTCAATGCAAGCTATCGATCAACTTCTAATCCTACAGTGGTGCCTGATCTTGTGATCAAACCAAAGTCAAGCAATGCATTTTAAGATCATGAGATAACCTTGTCGCTGGATCTCTAGTTTAAATTAGAGTTAAAGTCTAGTTTAAAGGTTGCTTTATCTTCAGATCTCCAGATAGACCCGAGTTAAGATCAAGTCAAGTAAGGTTAAAATGGACTAGCCAAGGATAAAATATGGGTCATTGATCGGGAAAAGGATCTAGGGTTGGTGCTAGATCACTAGAAAAGGTCAAAATTGGCTAAAACATTTAGTGATTTAGTGCAGGTCGTCGATGCAGTTTTGATCTTACAACTGTCACTTAATCTCGTGATAAATTTAGAGTTAAAGCCATGATCCAAAGACTTAGAGATACAAAGGATTTCAAGTGGCCATGGTTAAAGACCGGTTAAAGTAAAATATCAGATGAGAGACAGATTTGACGGTCGGCACTAAGCCTCAATGGCCAAGATGAAGGAAGTTAATGTTCAAGGCATTGCAACATTGTGTCACATGTCTAGATTAGGTTCAAGCTTAAAGACAAGATAAAGATAAAGAAATAATCTACGGCTATGTTTTAAACAAGAGATCAAGTCTTATTCTAAGCCATTGATGAGACTCTTCATGCCACCTGTGACCGTTTATGTTTAAATTCAAATATTTAAATGTCTTTCTCAGTGGTTTTCATGGTAGTGGTGACATTTTCAAGTTACAAAGAGGGTAGATAGATTGAGATGATCTATCTACTCAAATTTATGGTGATATGGGATACTTTTAAGGCTAATATAATCATCTAAGATATTTCCCAAGTGTATTAATGGATGGACAAGACTAATTTAGGGTTTCTATATTGTTTAAATAAAATCTAATGTAACCCTAACTTGTCTAGTTTGATCAGATGGATTGACTCCCGAGCCTGTGTGCTAGGGGAGCTTGTATATAAGTGTTTTCAGTGCTTTTGTAGTTAGTTTTTAGAGACTTATGTAATATTTTTTGTGGCATTCTCTCTTCCCTTAGATTTTCATATGTTTGTAATCTCTCATTGAAGTTCAGATTATGAAACACTGTTTGTGGCATCTTATCTACCCCTAAGATTTCATATTTGTATTTCTCTCTTTGAAACATAATATAGTGATTAATATTGGAGAAATCTTAGATTTTTGAGCTCTCTTTCTTCCTACATCTTTGTGCACTATTGTGGGTGATTGATTTAGGTGATCTTGTGGATTTTTTTCATCCCCTATCATTTTGTCTCACTTTTGTGCATATTTGCTGGAGTGGATGTACATTTGAAGGTCATAGTCCATGTTTATTCCTTGAATATGCTATAGTTTGTGAAATCTTCTCTTTCCCTGAATAGCCTCTATTCATTTTAGACCTCTCTATGAAACACTTATGCAAGCCTATTTAGGAATTTGTGCTTGTTTTGATTCAAAGATTTCATGTTGGTTACTACTCATTTTTTTATGATTCATGGCTAGGTTAAATTTTTTATTTATTTCCCTTCAGTTCTCCTTCTATCCCTTTTCCTCCTAGGTTTACTTTTCATGTTTTAAGAGAAAAAATAGGTGATTATCCAAGAGGAACCGACCTAGAATCCAGAGGTTTCACTTCAATTAGCATAGGTCCCACAACCTGGGAGTGATTCCCATGTTATACCAGATCATTAGGCTTAAGAGCTTGATAGGGTGAAAATTTGGTGTATAACAAGAAGCTAAGTCAAGAATTTTCTACTAAGATGCAAAACTAGGTTGAGATGTATCATGATAGGAGAAATGAAATTCTTTCTAGGATTTTAGATCTTACTGTCAGATGAAGGGATAACTATATCTTAAATAAATTATTTGAATCAGATGCTGAAAAGGATTATGAGTCACCAAAAGTAAATTAGTCCTGGTATAGATCAATAGTTGGTGGTATATTATACTTGACTCATACTAGACCAGATATCATGAATGTAGTATGTCTAGTAGAAATATTTCAAGCTAAACCAAAGAACAGTCATGAAGTTGCAGTAAAGAGAATATTTAGAAACTTTAAAGAAATAATGGACTTTGGGATATGGTATACTAAAGGTGAGAATTTTACTCTAAAAGCATATACAGATGCAGATTGGGTTAGAGATTTGATGAAAAAAAAATCACAAGTGGTGGAGCATTATTTTTGGGTGGAAGATTGGTTTCTTGGACATGTAAGAAGCAAATTTGTACTTCATAGTGCACTGCAAAGGCAGAGTATGTTGTTGTTTCTATAAATTGTACCTAGGTAATGTGGTTGAAACAAATGTTGTCTATTGTCAAAATTATCTTGAATGAGTCTATTGTCATATTTTGTGATAATTCAAGTGCTATCAACATTTCAAAGAATCCAGTGCAACACTAAAAAATAAGGCACATTTCAATCAAGTTTCATTTCCTTAGAGAGATGGTGAATGAGAAAGAAGTAATGTTGGAGTATCTACCCACCAAGGAACAAATAATTGATATCTTCACAATGTCATTACCTGAGATACTTTTGAGTATCTCAAAGGTAAGTTAGGGTTGATTTTCCGTCATACTCAAAACTAAGATGCAAAAGGAATGCATGAGTCCAGATGAGCCACATGAAAAAAAAATCATTAAAATTGGATTTATGTATGGAGGCTACTACTCAGGTGGAGTATTAGGCATGGAAAGGAAGATACTTCCTAATAAGAAAGAGATTTTTGCAGGATGTTACAAAAAAAGGGTGCAAAATTAGGAAGCTAATTGCTCGATCAGTGTATGGATGTCACAAGAATATGTTGTTAGGAATAATAGTCCACAAGACAACTGAGAGGGGGGGTGAATCAGTTGGGATATAGATTATTAAACTTTAAACTATATAAACCAAATCTACAAATGTAAATGATAACACAGTAAATTCCAACACCATAACACAATATTTTTTGTTGAGGAAACCTTGTTTAAGGTAAAACCCTGGTGGGAATTAATACCCACAAATAATGTACTAAGAGTATAGCATCCCTGTTAAAAGATATTATCCCTGTTAGGAGCTTGTTTACAAAATTACAGTACAAAGTCCCTGTTAGGAGATAGACCCTATTAGGAGTCAAAAAAATAGTAGGCACACTGCCCAAAGAAGGTTAAAGAAACCCTCAAGGATTTACAATCTGAATCAAGTGTATAAAGAAAATACACATTCTAGTGAACTATCTGATATCAACTATCTTTGCTTGGTCAGTTCCAATGAAGTGTCAAATTTGCTCTATATCCAATAGTCAACAAGCTTCATAGCTTCCACACATCTCTATCTTTTTTTCTATCACATCTTCTCCACAAGAAAATACCATTCATATATACCCTCTTACAATAATTCATTAGGTCGGCCAGTTACGCTTTCCTAATACATAATTAACAAGGTCGGCCAATTAAGGCTTTCCATCATACAAATAATTACATAACCCCTTGATAAGATACACATGGTATCTATAACAAGTATACATCATTTACAATCCATCACATATACTTCCAGATCTGCAATTCATGCTCACAATTAATTTCACACACTACATGTCTGAAGTCAACCAATAAATAGTTCTCTAGAGTACACACCACAGATGACATCGCTAGTATCCAAACAACAATCAAACTCAACCCATTACTCTACCATAGGTCGGTTGTCCACCAGTAAGCTCACATGTTCTAAAATATCTTTTCCAAAAAGATATACCTGAAACACAAAAGCCTGCTCTATCCAGAATCACAGTTACATTCTAGAAAACTAGTCTTCACCAAATCAACTGTAACATCCACAATATGCAACATAAAGCCAAGCGACCTTAGAAATAAGATCAACACACATCCTTCTACATAAATCCAACTTCGATCATTCTGACTCATCTGTACATTGTTCATACCCTCCTTCCAATCAAGTAGCCAGTCTATCTTCTCCATAGAGATATATGTTGACATCAGTGACAAAACATGAATATCAACAGCATGATGAGTAACCAAAAACTGATATCATCCAACATATGTATGTGCAAGAAATCAAGGTGAAGTTCTAGAAGATGAAAAGGAAAAGGAAGCTAACATTTATTTGACAAAGATAATTTCATGAGAATAGTTAAAAATACTTTGTCATTTATGTCAAAGGGGGAGAGAAACAAATGTGAAAAATACAACTAAGGTAAAGAAGACATCAGAGGAGAAGTTGAGAAGGGAGTTGATCATATGAGAGATGCAAGTTTATGTATACTTGCACATAAGAAAGAGGTAAGATAAGAGATGTGATGTGTACTCAAGGGGAAGAAGTAGATGAAGAGAAGAGTATATAATATGATTGGAACCAAGTCAAGCATGTTCCCAGGGGGATCAAAAGAAGTGCTATTAGAGAGAATTTGAAATATAATGAAACATATTTATGGTAAGTATTGTTGATTATCTTTCTTGGAGTAATACTATTAGTTTCTAATTATATTATTTATTTTTTACATCACATGTTTCTATCAACTCCAATGAGGAAGTTCTTGGCATAGTGGAAAATTTAGAAGATGAATGTGTTTCCATTGATGTCAACATAGCATGGGAATTAATCAAAAGAATTGATTAGAAGAAAATACTGATTATTTCTAACTTAACTCTTGTAGGTTAGCTAATGGAGAAGAGTCTTCTCAGGTTTGGTGAGAAGAAGATATGATAGATATGGAGTTGTGTGCGTAGAATAATATTTTTGAAGGTGTTTACTATGTTTACCCAAAGTTTCAAAGTGTTACATGAATATTTGGACAGGTAAATAGGGTACAGAAGTTGACTGGCGAAAAATGTGACAGTCGGTGTCAATAGGAAGCTAGAAAAGGGTCTAGTGTTCTCAAAAGAGTAAAAATTTCATGGATTTCACTTCAGAGTATGTCTGGGACATACTCAGGTATGTTCAACTCAAAGATTTTATATTTTAGACGTCTAGAAGGAATAATATTATTTTCTTAGCTTCTTGATGATAGTGTTCTTCAAGGCTTGATGAAAGAGAGTTGAAAAATCCAATGGTTGTAGTGGATTTGAATAGTTGAGTGTTTTTCATGATGTTGTAAGATGTTCTTTAGGTATGTGCTTGATGATTTGGTGATCTACATGGGTAAAAAGGACCTAATTGGTTGAATTCTCGGTCAATGATAATATTTTCATTTGTTCTTCACTGAACTAGTTGGTAAATCAATTTGTTTAAGTATAAAACATGTTATCTGAGAGATTTATAATATCGAGGAGGTGGTTATAATTTTTGGTCAAGATTAAGCGGTCATAGATGAATTAAAATCAAGGGATTTGGCCTATAGATTGGAAGAGATGATGAATTAGGTTTTGTCAACCTAGTTCTTGCTACAAAATGAATGATTATAGAAAATTCAAGTTGTAGATCATGGATGCAGATTTTAAAAGTGGCTAGCAGAGGGAGAGCCTGATTCTATGAAATTGGAAGTGTCTTCAATAAGAGGTTGAACAAAGATCTACAAAGTGTGCTTATAAGGAACTATAATCAAACAATGGGTTTTTCATTCTCAATAGTTCACAAAATCCTATCAGATTGGATTCTAATCGATCATTGTAGTAATCAAATCTGTAAGGCAGTGAGCCTTCCTCAAGGTTGTATCCCAAGGTTTTTAATTTTATTAGTGAGATCTATGTAGTGATCTTGATTGCATGTGCAATCCCCACAATTTTAATAAGGTTTCCTTCTAACGAGGTATTTACTTATTGTGGATAATTAGTTCCACCATGGTTTTTCCATTAACAAGGTTTCCACGATAAAAATATTGTGTCAAATTGTGTGGATGTTATTTTGATTCTATGTACTTTCATGCTTATTATTTCATTTGATCGTATCAGATTTAAGGGTTCACAATTTTAAGGGTTTTGGGAGTTTAAGGGTTTGAAGCTTGAAGATTTTAGGAATAACTAATTCACCCCCCTCTTAGTTGTTCATTTTCATAGTATCAATAGTAAGTATGATTCTAACTCAGGTGCTTGCCTAATCCATTCTATTCCAATTATACAAACTTTGTAATCTAGTTTTGAGAATGATAAATTCTTTTAGGTATATTGATCACAAATACTCCCTTTGTATGTGTCCATCTCTACCTATGTTTCAATGATATTTTAAGGACCTTGATGTTATGTGGTCACCTGACAGATCTATGTGTCTACTATGTGTGTGTTCTCCTTTTCAATGACTATGATTACTTTTGGATAATATTAGTTATAATGACTAAAGAGTCAATTATGATACTTTGATGCTTATTTCCTAGTTGAAATATGAATGTTATTTATGTTCTCATTACTTTTCCAAGAATATGATGTCAAGATCCCCTTAATGATTAGGTTCTTCATATGTTATGATTCAAATTTACATTGTCCTAATTATTATTCATATATGCTTATATTTATGATTATGACTATCTCTTTGGTTATGGACTTCAATTATGAGACTAACCATAATCCTATGATGGATTATGTTATGGATTTGATCTAATCCTTATTTTTCATTGATTCATTAATTCTTGAATACTTGATGCTTACATATGTATTTGTATCAATTATTTTCTTGAATTACTAGGGACAAAGTCATAGTTGCTCACTCAATGAGGTCCATACAACATCTCAACCCTGTCATTACCTGCACTTTCTTCTATATATGTATATTCATATGCATATTCATTTTTTCATGCAAGCTTATAGGTACTAGGCATTGACTTCAGTTGGCTCCACAAGTCTGAGTGTTCCCTCAAATCCTTAATGGTTTTTGTTGTGGAGATAGTACCAAGGCCCCTCCTTGAGTATTCCTTTCCATTATCTGATTTTGGAACATTGGGGTTCCTACTTGGGTGGCCATTTGTTGGGGTGACAAACCTTGGTTCACCTTACCCAATTGGGCACGGTTGTGATCTTTTTTATTGGTATTCTACTCTGATCTATCATTTTATGAGTATTCATGCTTTACATTATTTTTGGATGACCTTCGGGATGTTATTGCTTGGTCTGGAAATTCTATGGTTTCTCTGTTCACTTGTGTTGAATTCTTTTAACTTTATGATTACTTTATTTCCTTGTGACTTTTCTAACTTCCTGAATCATGGGGTGAGGATGTGAATGATTTTAAGATCTATGTATGTATTATTTAATTATGGTAGGTTTGTTAGAATGAATTCAGAATAACTGAGGGGGGGGTGAATCAGTTATCCTCAGATCTAGATGTACCAAATTAAACTTTATACCACTTTGAACAACTCAGATCTGCTCGACAGCAATATCATAAATCAACAACATACATATGCATTTTTACTATTCAAATGTAATCATCTTGCAGAAACTTAATAGTAAAACACAACATAAACATTCACACAAGTTGACACTAGTATTTAATGTGGAAACCCAATTTGGGAAAAACCACCAATAACATGCTATCAATTTTTCACTCTTCAGAAGTGAGCTCTGTTAGGAGCCAACCCTGTTAAAGGTTACAAAACACATTGCTAAATGTGACCTAGTTAAAGG
Source organism: Thuja plicata (assembly GCA_018584345.1). Lineage (NCBI taxonomy): Eukaryota > Viridiplantae > Streptophyta > Pinopsida > Cupressales > Cupressaceae > Thuja > Thuja plicata. Next base: position 315,559 of record MU215619.1, read on the forward strand.
ATTTAATCACCCTGTTAGGAGTGGCCTTGTTAGAGGACTTAGAACATTCCACCTGAATGTCACCTTTCTTAAAAGATATATACAATGAATGTTAGGTCAACCTAGTTAAAGGATTTTGATTGATACAATGGTTAAAAATTAATTAGCAGGTGTGATCTGATATATACAACTTACTTTGCAAATCTAGATCCAATTCATCTCTAATTCTAATTCACTGAGTGGCCTCCATTCTCATTTCAATCTTCAGATCTGCTTGGAAATCTGTCAAGCAATCACTCTCATAGCTCTCTGCTTCTCTTGTTCAGCCTTCTCTGCTAGATCATGCCAATCAGTCAATTAACTATGCAATCCTCTTGTATACACTTCTTTTATTCTCATCATGAATAACCCATTGAGGTTATCATATACCTCTTCATCTAGGTTAGATAAATCTTTTTCCGCTTAATCAAGATCGTAGATCTTAGGTTAGGTTAGATCCAACGGATCTTTCCATCTTTACATTTAATTTACTTCTCCAAATAAATCACTAATCAAATCTTTGATCCATGCATTAATTACGGTTACCCATGCATTTAAATAGTGTGGACCAATCGTGCTTATCCTTAATTAACTTTACATATCCCAATAAAATCAGCTATGTCGGCTAGAGATCTCAAATCTCAACAATTACCATAATATTGTTGCTTGACCAATACAGTGTTCTTCCACTCCGTCATCACTAGTTTCCTCGGAAATTTAATGGTGCTCAGTCATCATAGACTTTGCTTTTCATAAATTTTTCTCAGTAAACTATCATCAAAAGATAAACAACACATTACTTTGCCAATGTGCCAACTGATCAAATACCCTTGTAATTTCCCATAACTCAACCATTCCACTTGGTCTTCCTGTTAAATCTTCTTCATCAATCAATAGATATGGTACTCAAATAGATATCAATAGTCTCACCAATTAAGGTTTGACATCAATGACAAAACAACAATTGTTTCCATTGTAGCTTTCCAACAAGGTCATGAAACATATCTTTTCTATATTGCTTAATTTTATCAATGTTTGTTAATGTGTCATACTATTATATATGCATGTGTGTGTGTGTGTGTATATATATATATATATATAGTGTTTGCAAATAAATACATATGTTGTAAATATATTAGATTATTCCACTCATATATATAAATATATAGGTATAAATACATTTGTAAATAAGTATATGTGTTGTAAAGGAATGGATATATATTGTACATCCTAAAAAGTTAGAACTCATTAATTAGATGTTTTTTTAGGAGCTACTAGACCCCATTTTAGTGATTCCTAGATCTGAAGGTCTTTATGCTTGATTTCCTGCATCTTTCATGTTCTTTCCTGAAGACTTTGCACACTTCCCAAGCCCCAAATTTTCTTTGGAATTAACCCTTGTAGGACTAGGTTGACCTAAGTTAGCCTTTTCCTTGGGGGTTTTTTTTGAGTGGGCTCTAGGGCCAACGCAAGGGTATTTTATTTTTGGATCTTAGTATGGTTTACATGTTAATTTTGAATCCCAAAATGAGTATAAAATGTTGGAGATTGTTTGTATTTTGTTCAAATTATGCATATATGTGTTGGCATTAATGTTTCTTCATTGATGTCAACATATTACTACTATTGAAGACAAACTTCCTGGTTTGATCAGTGAGATGATTTATGTGGTACAGTTACTATATTGAAGATTTAATGTTACAATCATTCAGTTGTTCTCAGGGATGTCTATACTTGATCTTGTTCAAGTGGAAGAGGATCGCAAGATGATTTGAGAGAGTTATGATGGTTTATTAGAGACTTATATTTTGGTTGTTCGAATTATGACAATGTTTGAGTATTTGAATCAGTATGGATTATTTATACAATATTCTTGGTTGCTAACCTAGTGATGTGTTCAGGACATATATGTGTGTTCTCAGTTTGATTATTTCATGATTTGGATGTTGGTAAGATAATTTTCTATTATGACAATGGTTTTTGATTAGTTTTCCTAATGAACAGAGTAGAGAAGTGTATGGATTCTATGATAGAGATTAATGTATTTATGTCTTTTCATTTCACCTTGCTTGTTGATGTTTCTAGATTGTGTTCTATTTGTGTTGCTAGATCGCATTGGATAGTGTGATCAAATTTGGTGGATTTCATGTGGTGTGTTGATGTTCTTACATGTTCTTGGACAACTTGGTGATGCAGCATGGTGCAAAGGATTTTTTCTTTATCTATGGATCTGGAGCGTGGTCGAGGATGTTGATATGGATCATTGATATGTCTTAGACAACATTCAATGGATCACATTGAGTCTTGAGATGTAATAAATTATTTTTTTATAATTAGGTCCTTGGTTGACCTAGTTGAAATAAATTATTGTAATGTGTCTATATATGTAATCATTTTTAATTGTGAGAAGAAGAGAGGATGAGAGATAGAGTACAAATATTGTGTAAAGAGATATGAGTGGAATCTAAAATTGAGGTAGAGATTATTGCACTTCATTGGAACTATTTTCACATATCATAGATTTTGTTTGTTAGTTCATGAGTTTGGATAGTATGTCCTCTATATTTTTAATCAGAGATTTTTGTAAGGAAGTTATCCTTCCTTGGGATTGATATCCTTGTTTTATTTGAGTAGTGAGCTCTAGGCAGTGTGCCTGAATGCACATGCATTCCCCTTTGTAATAATCCTAACAGGATATAGTGATTTTAACAGAGTACATTCATCTTGTGGGTTTGATCCCCACCGTGGTTTTCCCCTGATAGTATTTCCAAGTCAAAAATATTGGTGTTATGTGTTGGTTACTATGTTATGATCTTTCTTTCATGTTCATCAATCAGAGCTAAGATTAAAGTTTATAAGTTTGTTAAAGGTTGATGATATTGTGACAACTGATTCACCCCCCCCTCTCAATTGTGTGTGCTCCTTAAATTATAACAAATTATATCAAAGCTAGTTTCCTCTTTGAGAAGGTGGACCACTTGAGGATATTTGGGATTTCAACCTTTAATAAGGAGAGTCTGAGATTTGATGAAACAAATTATACTATATAGAATGACCGGATAATTACACACTTCAGATGTCTTAAAAAAGAGCATTGGGTTGTTACAAAGAAAGAGTACAAACCTCCTACATATATTTCTACTATGATTGTTGATGAGAAGAAAGAATTCAAGATTAATATGGGATAAAAATAAGCTTTAATAGACAAAATTGGAGACATTATATGAAGAAGATGTGTTTGTGAAGAAATTCAAGATAAAAAGTTTGAAAGGAAAATATGAATCATTGGGGATGAATGAAGATGATAACATTACTTCCTATGTGAATAAGATCATTGAACTTATTTGTGGAATCAAATATGTTGGTGGAATATTGGATGAGAATGAGATTGTTTCTAAAATCCTGAGATCCTTGCGTCCTTCTTAAAATCATAAAGTTGTTTCTATTGAAGAATTCAAAACTGTAACTACCATGATAAGAGATACATTGACTTGTAAGTTATATTCTTTTAAAATAAGTGAATTTGAATATAGATTTCCTAAATTTGAATTTGCATTTAAAGCCACTATTTTGAAGAATAAGCAAAGATATGAGGCTGGAGAGATTTCATCTAAGCTTGGAAGATATGCTAAGGAATGGGAACAAATTGAGAAATAAGAAAGAGAGCTTGAAGATATTGAAACCCTATTTGCAAAGAGACTACCTAAGGGATCTGGTAAGTATGAAGGAAAGTTTCCTTTGAAATGTTTTGCATTCAATAATATTAGTCACATTTCTTCTAGATGTCCTAACAAAGAGCCTAAGTACAATCATGATAAGTTCAAGCCTAAATATCAGAAGACATGTTACTATGTTGCTGATTAAGGAACAATAGATGATGAATCTAATAAGAGTGAAGGTGATATTGTGTTCATTTCTTAGAGATGATAATCATTATGAAGAGAAAGCCTTGGTTTCGCATGTGGATAAGAGAGATGACTAGGTTAATAAAAGTGGATGTTCACATCACATGATAGGATACAAAAGAAAAAATTGTGAATCTTGAAGTTTATGATGGTGGATTTTTTATATTTGGTAACAATTCTCCTGATTTGATCAAAGGAAGATGTTCAATTATACTTGATGATAAGAGTAATATTGATGATGTTTTGTATGTTGAAGGTTCAAGGCATAATCTTTTGAGTGTTGGATAGTTAGTTGATAAGGAATGTCACTTTGAATTCATGATGGAATGTGTAGAATCATTGGAAGCATTGGAATTGAGATTGCATGAGGTACAAAGACCATTGGTAATGTATTTCACTTGAACAATTCATAGAATAGATGTTTGAATGCTAAGATTGATGATACTTGGTTGTAGCACAAGAGATTTTGTCATGTGAACTTTGATAACATTATGAAGATAAGCACTAAAAATTAAGTGAGAGATTTACCTAAAAACTTTAAGTGTGCTAATGTGATGTGTAAGGAATGTCAGTTGGGTAAGCTAACTAAATTTACTTTCAAAAGTAAGACCTATTCCTTGAGTGGATTTTTATATTTGGTGCATACTCTTTTATGTGGTCCTGCTAGAACTAAAAGTTATTATGGAGATAGATACTTTATCCTTTTCATTAATGATTATTCAAGGATTATGTGGGTTACATTTTTTAAGGAAAAATGTGAGGCATTTAACAAATTGAAGGTTTTTAGAGTTATGGTTTAGACTCGGATAGGTATGACATTGAAATGTCTGAGCTCTAATAGAGGTGGAGAACTACATCTAGAGAGTTTGATGCATATTGTGAAGAGAATGGGATAAAGAGGCAAATGTATTCTCTGCGAACCTCATAGTAGAATGGAATTACAGAGAGAAGAAACTAAACAATCCTTGACACTGCAAGGACTATGATGATTTTTGGAAATGTTTTTCAGATCTATTGGAGAGAATTTGTTAGCATTGTGGTTTATACATTAAACCGAGTTCAAATCAAGCATGGAACTGGTAAGACTCCTTATGAGTTTTTGTATGGTCATATTCCTACTGTGAAGTATTTCAAAATCTTTGGAAGAAAATGTTACATTAAGAGAGATGAAGATTTATGAAAATTTGATCCTAGAAGTGATGAAGGAATATTTATTGGTTATTCTAAAGAGAGAAAGGAATACAAATGTTATAATCATAGATTGAGAAATATGATTGAGAATTCTAATGTGAAAGTAGATGAAATATTTCATAAACCAGTTACATCTAGCAGTTATGAATCATATAATGAAGAAGAGAGTCAGATTGTGCAAGCACAGAATCAGAATGGATCGGTAGAACAAAATGAAGAAGTCATAAATGAGGAAGAGTTGGAAACACAAGAGTCATCTACAAATACAAATCGGAAGACTCTAAGGTATGTAAAGCTAAATCATTCAGAGAATGAGATTATTGGTGATAGAAATAAAGGTGTTTATACTAGAGGAATAATTGCTAGGAATGAAATTTGTTTGATTTCTAAGATTGATCCTAAGGATGTTGATGAAGCATGCAAAGATAAAATTTGGATCAAATCCATGAAAGAAGAATTGGAACAAATTCAAAATAATAAGACATGGATTCATGTTCCTATACCTCTGGACAGGAATGTGATTGATACTAAATGGGTATTCATAAAAAAATTTAATGATGATGATGAAATAGTTTGGAAAAAATCCAGACTTGTTTTTAAGCGATATTCTCAGATGGAAGGTATTTATTTTGAGGTGTCCTTTTCTCCTATTGCTAGAATTGAATCTTTTAGAATTTTTCTTGCATATGATACTTACAAAATTTTCAAGGTATATCAGATGGATGTTAAGTCTGCATTCTTCAATGGAGAGTTGGAAGAAGAAGTATACATTGAGCAACTAGATGGTTTTCCTTTATCTGATAAAGATGACATAGTTTTTTTATTGAATAAATCAATATATAGATTGAAGCAAGCCCCCAGAGCCTGGTATGCGGGTTCTAGATAAGTATTTATTGAAGATTGGTTTTAATAAGGGTACTGTTGATAGTAATTTGTACTTCAAAGTTTTTAATGATAACATTTTGATTGTTGAAGTCTTTGTGGATGATATCATTTTTGGTGGAAATGAAAAATTGAGTAAAGAATTTTTTGATGAGATTCAGAAGAAATTTGATATATCTATGATAGGTGAGATGAAATTATTTCTTGGACTCCAAATTTCATAAAAAGGTAAAGGTATTTTCATTTCTCAGTCTAAGTATGCAAAAGAATTGTTGAAAAAATCTAGTATGGAGGATTCAAAACCTATTGGTATACCTATGATTACTAGTTGTAAGTTGAAAACTATCTATGATACACCTAATGCAAATTAGAGAAGATACAAATCAATGATTTGTGGGTTGTTATAATTGACACAAACTAGACCAGATATTATGAATGATGTTTGCATTGTTGCTAGATTTAATGCAGAACAGAAGGAATCACATAATTTTTTGTTGTTAAGAGGATATTCAGATACTTGATAGGAATATACTATCATGGATTATGGTATGGTAAGGATTATTATTTCACATTGAGTGCATTTACTCATGTGGATTTGGCAGGTAATATGGATGACATAAAGATCACAAGTGGAGGAGCCTTCTTCTTGGGTAAGAGATTAGTTTCATGGACAAGTAAGAAACAAAATTGTATATCACAATCTACTACTGAATATAAGTATGTTTTTTCTCCTACAAATTATACATAATTAATTATTGGCATTATGATAAGTTTTGAAGGAGATATGCAGAGTGGTCATGATTGGATGCATAATTAGTTGTCCTTGATGGCAATATATTCATATATCATGATTGCAGTGATCGGTAAGAACTCTACATGATTGGTAAAGGAAAGATCAACTATGTATGTTGGTTGGTTTTCAATAAAAACAATATTAGTCAGATTGTGGTAGCATTTGAGTTAAGAAAAGATTTAGATGTTGTGCTCAAAGATACAATATTTAAATGGTATGAGGAATCTATGATTCTAACCATAACTTGTTTGGTTGAGAGGTGATAGAGTTTTCAGTGTCACAGACACTAAGACAGCTAGAACTCTTATGTTCTTGATTAACCGGTCATTAGATCACAGATTGGTGAGTGTTAAAGTATATGTGATAATTTCTAATGATTTGATGATGTGGAATAAAGGTTATACATCTAATGTATTTATATTTACAAGATTGATGCAAGAATTTAATATAGATTTAAGGTGTTGCATTGGAGAAGTAAAAGCATGTTTTATTATCTTGGAGATACAAAATTGCAGATCTTATCTTGACCTAACGTGGTCATGATAAATCATTTATTTCATCGATATTATCAATTTGACACATGGTACTATCTCATGAAAGAAATTTGAAGATCATTCTTAAGGCGGTGCAAGTTGTTTATATATAGGAACTACTCATATTGAAAAGAGTTGTTGAAAAAGGAAAAAAGGAATTGATTTTGAAGAATTTTTGGGTGATTATGGTTTTTATGATTTCAAGTTGAAGTTGTGATCAAAGAGCAGAGAGAAATTTTTAGAGAATAGAGAATTGAAAATGATCTAATAGGCAATCAGTTTCATTCTACAGATCAACAATCTTATTGTTCCCTAATAGTTACAGCAGGTCAAATCCTCTAACAAGGTGAACATTAACAATTTCTTTTTGTAAATCCTTTAACAGGGTGACCTCTATATTGAGGTTTTAAATCCTCTAGCGAGGTAGATCATAGTTGATCTTATTGTACTCCTCATATTGTACTTGTATACACCCTAAAATGGTCGCCTAGACTATGGGCCCCCATTCTTCAATTTATCAAATGACCAGAATCAATTTATCAAATTCCTGAATCAATGCTTTGCAACATTTTCAATTCAAATCAATTTCCTTGATCAAATCATAACTAATTCAATTATTTCAATATTTCCTAAGGTTTGATCATTTCATCAATAATCTTATTTAATTAAAAGACAACATCCCTTTTAATTAAATGAAATAATCTTATTTAATTAAAATAAATCTTTTAATTAAATGATCTTATATTATTTAATTAAAATCTCTCTTTTAATTAAATAATATTATCTTATTTAATTAAAATCTCTATTTTAATTAAATAAAATAATCTTATTTAATTGAAAGAAAAACCCTCTTTTAAATAAATAAATAAAATCTCCACTTAAACCTCTTTTTTTGATAAAAAAAATAAATAAATCAAATAAATAAATAAATAAAACTCTTTTTTCTCCACACATATTCCTAAGTGGTTGGCATTTTCCTCTTACTTGCATTTTTAGAGATTTATCCCACATTGCTCTTGAGGATGCATTCCTCTCCACACTTTCCTTTATAAGGAGCCCTCTCCTTCTCATTTTAGGCATCAAATCAGATAAAATCAGAGATATAGATTTTTTATGCTATTGTTATGCTGCAGGTTTGCAGAGCAATTTTGGAGGAGAATTTGAGCACTTGAGCTTGGATATTGCAACTTCTTTCTTCTTGTCTTCTTCTTTCATGCCCCATGGCAATCCATTTAGATTAATTTTGCACTTGCATATTAGATTAGATTCATGTTTCCTTTCATAGATTAATCTTGCATTTATATTTCCTTTCATAGAATAATCATGCATTGTTATCATATAGAATAGCTTTCATTTGCATGCATAATTGATGATCATGGAGACTAGCATTCTTTCTTTTCCTCTTTAAATATCTTGTTTTATGGTGTACTTGCAGGGGCACAAACTAGGTCAATCTAAGGGCCTTCATTACAAACCCTTGCACTCTATGAATAGAGAGCTATGATTCGTCATTCGAGACCTCATTCTTGAGCAATCTTGAATATAATGACTCAGAAGTGTGACACATTTTTAGCACACATTTTTTGGTGCCCACCGTAGGATGGAACATCTATTTATGTCATCACATTCAAAAATTCCTTCTATCTTCTATCTATTATTCTCTCAGTGTCTTTAAAGCTCTCATTTTGAGCCAAATCCGGCCCCACCATCACGTCCGGATCATCGTTTCGAGTGAAAATGACTAAACTTGCCCATATTTGATGAAAGTCAAATCTGTGGCAAATATTTTTTTCCCAAACAAGCTTGCATGGAAATTGAGGCAGATTTTAGATCATCTGCACGCAGCTCAAGGTAGATTTTTGAAAAAAAATCTTTTAAAAAATCAAAAATCAAAAATCCAATTTTTTTACTATGTTAAATTTGACGGTCATATGACCGTCAAAATCTGGGCCTTCTGTGACAGCCCCCAGTCCGTCAATTTTAATGCCATAGTCTGCTGATGTCGGCAGGGTTTGAAAAGCCTTTGCCTTCACCCTTGGAGTTTTTAAAATTGTCGCCTAACTACAAACGATCATATCTTGCTCATTTTAGGCCTAAATTGAGTGAATTTTTTTTTATTTTGGGTAGAATTGTCTGAAGATTTATGGGTTTCTCTTAGTTTCTCGATTTGAGTCACATATTTATCATAAATTATAGGTTTTCATAACTGTACCTATTTAATCCTCTATTTTACAGCTTTTGAAGCCTCGTACAGGCTCATACGGTAACCTTTTTTAGTGCAATTTTTGTTTAAAGTGCGTGATTTTTCATCTTCTTTCTGAATATGCAATCATATTTTTTATTTTATGATTTTTCTAATTCTGACCAATCTTTGGCTTTGTTGTTCTTGATGCTTATCTTTGATTACAGCCTAAAAGTGGTTTGCAGGACATTTTAAAATAAGACTCAAACAAAGACTACTAACGAATCATCTTGCAAGTTGCCTTGATCGATAGCGCACTAAATATTGTGCTTGCATTTTTTTTTATTTTATTAAAATAGGAACCCACATGCAAGAATTTTAAAATAAACTTCTATTTCATATTTTTAGGAATGGCAATAATGTCAAGAAACTATGCTCTCACCCTTTTGGGATGATCAAAAATCCAAAAATATTATTGTCATTTTCTTATGTGTTTCAACTTTCTTTTAGATTGTAATCCTAAGAATTATATGAATGTATCCTCTCCCCTTTCCTTTGTGGATCTTGGGTGTAAGAGAAACTCATAATTTTTTTATCATGGCTACCTCCCGAGTGCTTTAATAGAGCGAGTGAGAGTGGATTGCCCAACCGGTAACAGGATAAAGCCAAGCCCTTCCAAACCGGTATATAAAAATGTCATTGTAATTATTCTCACAGTGGACAAGTTTGAATTCGTTGTGGCAACCAAAATCTCCTCTAGTACCCTAGTGGTACATTAAAGTCCCTACATTGTTAAGGTGAAAGCCTTGCTTTGAAAGGATTAGGAGAGCCCCCTTAATTGGGAAAATGACTTGATCACAACCACCTGAATGGATGCCTTGACTACAAACTTTGTTTTAGTGACCAAAAACCCTCTATCTATTGACGTGAAAGGTCAAAGACTGACTAAGACGTCCCACATTTTCATGGATCTTAATAGAGACAAAATTCCTTTGGCAAGTGATTCCCTTGGGATTCAAAGCTTGGTGTGCCTAAGAAGTGAGTGCACATGTAAGGAGAATTTTGTGCCTCCAAGATTCTAAGTTGTCTGCTATGAGTAAGTGTGGCTGAACTTTGGTTCAAGTGGGAATTCAATAGATATTGTCTTGGCTTACCTAGGTTGTGATGTGACTATTTATTTTACAACAAATAATCTTCTTGATGTGTCTTGTGTGAGTGAAAGATCAAAACATACACCCAAACATTAAGACAAACACCAAAATGATCAACAAATTTGCATTCTTAAGTGTCAAACTGTCAACTTGCTCATTTTTTCTATCCTGTCAATTTTTGTCTTCTTGGGTTGATCCAGATCAGAGTAGATCACTTACCCCACTGTTAGAATCTTTTTTACACTTTGGATTCTTGTGTTTTGACCTCTTGAACTACTAATCTTTAGTTTCACAAGTGACCTTGCTTAGAGTTGGTGAGCTAGAAACTGTCCTTGTTGAGAAGATAAACCTTTAGATCCTTTGACAACACACTTGGAGAGTTTTAGTAGTCTCTTGTCCATTCACTTCCATATAAATTCAAATTCAATCAATATAAATTGGGTAAATCATCCTCCTTATTGTAATGCCCAAAATTTACAACCAAAAACGTAACAAATTTTTTTTTTTTTTTTTTTCAAACAAATATAACATACCGTTTTAACTACATCATAAAATTCGTGATTCCACTAAGTATAATATTTAGCTATATTACACGAAGGAAA
>MU215619.1:330886-342100 GCA_018584345.1 Thuja plicata
TAAATTAATGCTAGTTACATCCTTTACTATCATAACTTAAAATACTTACCTCCTCCTCTTGAAACTTGTTTCCTTCCACTTACTTCTTCAATTATTTTTCCATGGTAGGGTCGGTGAGGCACTACACTTATCCACATGTGTTAGGGTATTCACCCATTTAGTGGGCACCTCTGTGGCAGTATTGGTTTGTGCCTCTTGCAAAATGCTACCTTATCACCTCTCTTTTGGACAAGTGAGTGCTCTTACTATCCTATTTTGGTACCAACATTTATTAGGGTTGTCCTATCACCTAGTACCTTTTCTTTCATGCAAGTTACAACAAGATATCAAGTAAATCAAGTAAAACAACCTCAAGTGGTCTTTAACCAATTACCCCTAGTTCAAACTCGCCAAAAATGTAAGGGAAAAGAACCCATATTTGATCAATCACCTAGGAACAACTCAGAAGTGTGGTTTGATTCCAAGAGTCACCTTAGTGAGTTGGGTACTCCCTTATCATCTTCTCACTCTTCTATGGATATGAGTTACACAATGACTCGGAGAGAGAGGGAAGACATGGATAAATGCCTTGATGACATATTTGCAAAGCATAGAGATGCTATTTAATTTGGTGGTTCCTCTCATGATAGTCACCCAGTCTCACCCCTTATCTCAACTAGATATCTAGATTCCCACCAAAGGGCTAAGAGAGGTAAGAGGCAAGCTTATCAAGATGATTTATCGCAACATGAGAACCAAGGAGATGAACTTTATGACACTCATGTTAATGCAAACTATACGAACAACTTGTTTAGAAATTCAAGACCAAGTTCACTACTCAAAACATCTTCAAGATACATGAGTGAAAGACTTAAGAGGATTGAGAATGATAAAAAATCCTTCCTAGATGAACAAGCTGAAAAGGAAGAGAAATTTAGAGTCCTAGAATTGGAAAGACAAACATTGGTGGAAATGGAAAAGAAAGCCTTCCAAGAAGAGAAAGATAGGCTCCTGGCTCAGAAACTCAATGATCAATTCAACAACATGCGTGTTAGTGGTGGAAACAACTCTCCTCCATCCACTCCTCCTAAGACTCCATGAAGTGGGAGACATTCAAGAATGCCATCACAATCTCCTAGACCTATAGGAATAAGGGCCTCAAGACATGATCATTATAGGAGACAAACACCTCCTAGGAACTCAAGACAACCTTCACAATGTTCTCATCATGGTTCATAATATGGGGGTAGTAGCTCGAGTTTTTATCTCACCTCCCACGACTTCATGAAAATGCAACAAGAAGCACTTTTCCAACATTATGTGGAGAAATATTTAGAGAAAAAAAAGGATAAGTTCCTAGAGAGTTTAATCAACAAGGGTGCTAGAGTCCCTTACAACTTTGATGTGGACAAAAAGATTAAGAAGCAAGGTCCATCTCAAGAAGACGAAATCAAACAACTTAAGAACATGATGGAGAAGATGTTAACACCCGAGAATTCATTCTTGCTGGATTCAATTTGTCCTAATCCTTTTGAAAAAATTATTAACATGAAAGAGTTCCCTAGAAAGGTTTAAATTCCTCAATATGACAAATATGATGGGAATGGAGATCCACATGATCATGTGCATTAGTTTTATACCACAATTTTTGAGTTCCATGAAGATGACTCATACCTCATAAGATTGTCCCCAAGGAGTCTTAAGGGTCAAGCAATGGAATGGTTCACCAACATAACTCCCCTCGTTAATACTTTCAAAGAGATTGTTCACAGATTTGTTCAACACTTTGCATACAATCTTTCAAGATCAATCACCATGTTGGACTTATGCAATTTAAAGAAAAATCAAGGGGAATCCTTTGTTACTTTCTTGCAAAGGTGGAGACGACAATGCTCTCGCTACTCTAGAACCATTCCTGAAAATCAAAAGATTGATATCCTTGTTAGCAACTTGGTTCTCGAAATGTGGTATGAATTTAGAAAGATGGTTTTTGATTCCTTTGACACCATGGTTGAAACCACATGTAGGATTGAGGATGTTTTAAAAGAAAAAGGAATTTGACCAAACATGGAAAAAAAAACAACAACAATGGTCAAAATAACAACCCTAACAAGGAAAAAGGGAAGAACTCACATTGGAATATGAACAAACAAGTGGTCAATGATGGAGTTGTGGACTCCTCCCAACCTAAATATAAAAATTTTCTCCACTTTTCTAGTGTTGTTCAATCCATGAAGCTCAATACATCTAATCAATAAGAGAACAAACTGAGATACCAAGATAGGCTTAAGAAAGAGAGGTGTCAATTTTCAAAACTTGGTGACTCATATGAGGATGTCTTGAAAACACTTATCGCCAACAACCTTGCATATCCTCAAGATCCTGTGAAGCATTATATACCTAATGTTAAGCCACATTGGTGGGATGAGAAGGCCATTTGCAAGTTTCACAATGGTATTGGACATGACATTGAAAATTTCTACAAACTGAAGCATCTTATTCAAGATCTCATTGACAATGGAAAGATCAAAATAGATGGATTGAACACCAATGCTGATCATAAGGCATTCAAGGAACCATTGCCTAAATATGACAAGGGGGGAAACTCTAAAGCTAAGAATGGAAAGGCTGAGATCAATTACACTTACACAGATGCAGAGAATATTATCAATATGCTTGATTTTGTAGAAGAGAATGTCAACATGATGAGGGGTAAAGATCCCTATGGTTATGATCTAGATGTGGAATCTCCTCCTATCTTTGATGAAGAACTTGTTGTGGTGCTAAGGGGTTCTAACTCTAAAGTGTCATCGCAAACTCTTAATGTTGTCACACGAAGTCAAAGTCTTATTGTCATTAGAGTACCCAATTCAATTCAACCAAGTAAACCTAAGCAAGTGACATCCAAGAATGTCACCTTAAAAAAAACTGTCAATCCTAAGTAAAGTTATAGTCTTGTTGATTAGTTGCAGAAAACCCCAGCTCAGATTTCAATCTTTGAGATCTTAGAGTTATCCCTGAGACATAAGAAAGTCCTTGAGGATGCTTTGTGCATGGAAAATGTCCCCAACAACTTAGATGTTGGTCAATTCTAGAACATGATTAACCATATTGCTAGCCCTCATTACCTTACATTTTTGAAGGATGATGATAAATCCTTGAGCCACCCACACAATTTTTCCCTTCATATTGAGGTCATGATCCACATAACCTATGTCAGGTGCGTGTTGATAGATGGGGGTGCTGGGCTTAATATTTGTTCCTTTAATCTTTTGAAAGAATTGGGTTATTCTGAGAAAGTCATAGATACCAGAAAAAGGATTACTATCAAAGCCTATGATGAGTCAGAAAGAAGTTCCAAGGGGTTGGCCATCCTTCTTGTTAGGATTGGCCCTGTTGAAAAAGATATTTTATTTCAAATAGTTGATGTTGGACCCCTTGTGTATAATATCTTACTTGGTAGACCATGGATTCATGATATGCAAGTAGTGCCATCTACTTACCGTCAGTGTATTAAGTTCCCCTATAATGGAATAGAGATTTGTATACCTGGGGATAACACTTTATCTGTCAATTCTATTTCAGCAAGAACTCATGTTCCCCTCAATAGAGAAGCAGAAGATTTTAATGCAACCTTAGCTAAATGTAAAGGCAAGCTTAAGTCGATAGACCTTGGCATGGGGGGGTATCAACTCAACTCCCTCACAAAATTACCAATTTTTCCTTGGTCTTATGGTAAGCCTTAACAAGAAAAGAAACCTTCCTCTTTAGCTATGACTTTATTTGGCACATTAGTAGAGTCCTCAGTGCCTATCCAAGATGAGAAAGAAGAGACATTTGTTAGAGATTGGATCTATAGAGAAGAGAAATATATGCACAATGAGAACTTCTCTCCCTCTCTTAAGGCTTATGGAAGAGGGTACACTTTTGTCAGACAGATGGGCTATCCTAGACATGGCCCTCTTAATCACAGATTGGATGCTAGAGTTGAACCTCTTGATCATGCTCTTTTTGGACACAAGTCTAAGAAGCTGGTTGGCCTAGCATTTGCAAATTGCAACAAGAACACTATTCCTATCCTGGGTAAGTTGGATAGTGAAGATGAGCCAGAATATGTACCTAATTTGAAAAATCAACAAGACATGTGTGAATATTGGGTCCCTTCCACTAATATTTTTTTGGGAGATTCAGATGTTCCAGTCACTCATGCGTCAGTTGCAACTTTAGAACAACATGAATCAAATATAGAAGATCCTTTCAAAGAATGTCAACAAAAGAATATTGTTCATTTAATGGAAAGAGAAGGAGTTACTCTTGATGACACTAGAGCTTCCACCTCAAGATGTCCCAAACCTTCGTGGTGTAAACATCCTAGTCGCAGTTTAGACACAAGTTCATATGAGTATGAATGGGACTCCTTTTTTGAGTCCTCCACAGTTGATAGAGATATTTATGTTATCCACACTTATAGTTCTCAACCCAAAGTAGCCAACAAGTCATGTGTAGGATTAGAGGATTTGAACCTAGGTGTTGCCTTAGTGGATGATTCTTTGCTTGTTAGGATGAATCCTGATTTGGGTAGCTTAGAAGGATACTTGATAGACTCTGACTCTTTGGTCACCAGCAATAATATCATTCACATTTATAACCTTGAACCAGTCATTGACTTGCCTCTTGTTTATCCCAACCTCATTAATTGGTCCTAACACTATCAATAACATGAGCTCTTAACATTTCAAAATGATTATGAGATAGCATGTTACCTAAATGCCATTGAACCTATAGTCTCTTCCACTAGTGAATCGGCTATCAGCATGACAGAGCCAGACATCAAGTACCTTAGTCACAAGATAAAAAGAAAATAAAATCAAAGGAATAGGAGTTTGATGGTGAAAACCACTGTGTGGTGGTGTTAGAACTGAAAAAAGAAAAAATAAATGACATATCCAAAGGTGAAAACCTCTCTAAGGCGCCTAAGGATGAGGTACTTAATTGTCTCCCCAGCTATTTTCAAGATAGATCTTCAGTGCTTATTGAACCAATACAAATAGCCAATTTGGATACAGATGAGGCTCCACAAATAGTACACTTGGCTGAGTCTTTGTCACCTCAAGAAAAAGAAGCTTACACTAACTTCTTACAGACAAAGAAAATCAACTTTGCATGGACTTATTCAGATATGCCAGGGTTGGACATTAATCTTATCATGCATAACTTGTCCATAGCTCCAAGTGTCAAACCATTTAAACAAAAATTGAGAAAGATGCATCCTCACATAGCTCTCCTAGTCAAAGCAAAATTGGAGAAACTTCTTAGTGCAAGATTCATAAGAGCTATCGCCTATGCTGAATGGATATCAAACATTGTACCAGTTTCTAAACATGACAAATCCATTCGAGTTTGCACAGCTTTTAGAGATGTCAATAGAGCATGCCCAAAGGATGACTTTCCACTTCCCAATATAGACATGATAGTGGATATGACTGTGAGTTATGAGATTTATTCCTTGATGGATGGTTTTTTCAGATACAATCAGATTAAGATAGCTACTGAATATCAAGGAAAAACTGCATTCACTTGTGCATGGGGTACCTATTGTTGGAACATTATGAATTTTGGATTTAAAAATGGAGGAGTCACCTATCAATGAGCCATGACAACCATTTTTCATGACATGATGCATACAAACATGGAAGATTATGTGGATGACACCTTGGCCAAGTCTAAACAAAGAGATACACACTTAGATGATTTAGAAGTCATTCTAGGTTTCATGGAACACTTTCAACTAAGGCTAAATCCTAAAAAGTGTGCATTTGGAGTCACCTCTGGAAAACTACTTGGCTTCATCATTTTAGAAAAAGGAATAGAGGTAGACCTTGAAAAATTCCAAGAAATCATAAATATGCCACCTCCTAGAAACATTATTCAAATCAGGAGTCTTCAAGGATGTCTTCAATCTATAAGGAGATTTATTTCACAATTGGCGGATAAATCTCAACCCTTCAACAAGAACTTACACAAAGTAGTCAAATGTGTTTGGAAAGAGGATTGTCAAAAGATTATAGATCAAATCAAGTAGTACTTGGAAAATCCTCCCATTTTAATGCCTCCTATCCTAGGGAAACCACTTATTCTATATATTTTAGCGACAGAATCTTCCTTGGGGGAATTACTAGCCCAACTTGATGAAAATGGGAAAGAAAGAGAAATATACTATATTAGCCACACTCTTGTTTCATATGAGGTTAACTACACCAGCATTGAGAAAGCTTGCCTTGCAGTTATGTTTGCTTCCCAAAATTTGTGACATTATATGCTTGCGCACACTATACACCTCATAGAAAAAAAAGATCCACTCAAATATTTGCTAGGTAAGGCCGCCCTCATAGGTAGAATTTCTAAATGGATGATGATCCTTTCAGAGTTTGATATAGAGTACATTGAGCATAAATAAATCAAAGGACAAGCCATAGCAGATCAATTGGTTGATTTCCCAATACAAGATAATGCACCTATTCAATTTGACTTCCCAGATGAACACCTCATGTATATGACTGAAAGAACATGGAAGATGTTCTTTGATGGATCATTTATGAAAAATGGTTCAGGAGTTGGTGTGTTATTTGTTTCTCCTCATGGGTACACGATCCCTAAGTCTTATAAATTATTGTTCCCATGTACAAACAATATTGCTGAGTACGAAGCTTTAACAAATGGACTTAAGATGGCCATAGAATGGAGAATCACAGAGTTACACATCTATGGGGATTCACAGTTGATAATCAACCAATTTAATGATGAATATCAAACAAAACATGAGAAAATGGTACCTTACAAGCAAATAGTTGATTCCTTGAAATGCTACTTCACATTTGTTACGTTTCAGCAAATCCCTAGAGAAGAAAACAAAGTAGGTGATGCTATGGCTACACTTGCTTCACTCATTTAGTTAGACAAACATGAATCAAGATTTGAATTCCTGGTGGAAGAGCTACATCACCCTATCTATGACTCTCAAGAAAGCCATGTCATTTGTACCCTTGTTGGTCGTGAGTCATCCCGTTATGATGCCATTTACTCATACCTTCATGATAGCATTATTCCTGAAACCTTTAATTGATCTGAACACAGAAACCTTACTTGAAATGCCTCTTTCCATTCCCTTATCACTGATGATTTGTATAAGAGGGGTCTAGATGGAACACTTCTTATATTCCTAGAAAAGGAAGAATCTGACCAAGCATTAGTTGACATCCATGAGGGCATCTATGGGGGACATTCCAAAGGTCTTTCTATGGCCCAAAGGTTTCTTAGGGAAGGGTACTATTGACCTACGATGCAGATTGACGTAGTATCTTTTGCAAAGTCATGTGAAAAGTGTCAAAAACATGGTAACCTGATACATGCTCCAGGCAGGGAGCTCATTCCTTCTATATCTCATTGGCCATTTTAGCGCTGGGCCTTTGACCTTGTTGGGCAGATTCATCCCAACTCATCAGATGGACACAATTTTATTATCACTGCTACTGATTACTTCACTAAATGGGTAGAATTTTTCCCACTTTCTATTGCCTCGAGCAAGACAGTCTCTCTATTCATTCTAAACTATATCATCTGTCGATATGGAGTGCCTTTTGAGGTTATCACTGACAATGGAGGCCAGTACAAAAATAAGGACCTTAAAAAACTCTACAAGAAATTCAAGATTAAAAAACATAAGTTCTCCATTTACTTCCCACAAGTAAATGGTCAAGCAGAGGCATCAAACAAAACTATTCTTAAATTTCTACATAGAACAGTCTATAATAATGGTAGAGATTGGTACTTACAAATAAATCTATCTTTTTGGGCCTATAGAAAAAGTATTCATACTCCTATTGGGGCTACTCCTTTTGCCCTTGCATATGGCACTAGTAAAGCAGTGTTACCTTTGGAGGTTGAGATTCCTTCACTTCGAGTTTCCCTCAAAGGTCTAGTTATAGATGAAGACTATCGTGCCATGAGACTTCAAGAGTTAGAACTTCTAGATGAGAAACGTCAAGTATCATTTGACCATATGAGGGTTATCAAAAGTGCATGTCCAAAGCTTTCAACAAAAATGTTCTCCCTAGACAAATCCAAGTAGGAGATCTTTTCCTACGTGAAAATCCCAAGAATCAATAGCATAGAGATCAAAAGGGAAAATTTGAACCTAATTGGCTTAGACCTTACATCATTACAATAGCTTTTGGGATAGGTGCTTATTTACAGTCTATAGCAGAGGGAGAGAAGCTCTCTGATCCTATCAATGTCTTACACTTGAAGAAGTTCTATCCATGATGCCCATTCTATCTTGGGGCATCCTTTGTACATAATTATTGATCCTGAAAAAATCCAAAAAAATGATATATTGTCAAAAATTCTAAAAATCAGAAAATGTCCTGAAAAAATGATCATCTTAGTGAAAACCTAGCAATAGGCGCTTTAATGTATCTCAAAAAAAAATTATATATTCCAAAAATACAAAAAAAATAAATAATTCAAAAAAATAGAAAAAGTGCCTTGGTGAAAACCTGGAAACAGGTGCCTTGGTAGCAAAAATTCAAAAAAATTATAAAAAGTCATAAAAAAATGATGAAAAAAATAAAAAAATTATAATCCAAGTGGTGAAAACCTAGAAACAGGTGCTACTTGAGACCTTTGCACCCCTATTTGTTTAGCATGTGTCCTTGACACTTAGCCTTTCTCCATCATGCCTTGTCCTTGTTGCCTTGGTTTGGAATTGGTCTTTGTCTTTGTCTAGGGGGCATAACTGTGTTAGCTTCAGTCTCTTGGATGCATTATTCTTTAGGACACCTCACAAATGGTGTTTTTCAACACCACCCCAACCGTATTTTTCAATACAACCCCTGACATCGAGTGTTTTTCAACACTTATCAGTTTGGTCTTACCCAGTTTTGTCATGTGATCTTGCCTGCTTGCAAGCATTTGATACTTATCCTTAGAACTCGGTATCAGTTAATGCACTTAAATTTTTAAACAAAACAATTAATTCTTGAGCTATGTCATGATATTTTCTTTGTATGCTGATTGTTATTGATTTTTGTTGAGTGTCCTTGTCTAATAAGTCTCTCTGTGATTCATAGCTAGAAGACTTAGGGCATGGGGCATGTTTTTATTTGCTTTCTTCTTGTCGGTGTGGTCTTGAAACTCTTGAGGGTCTCTTGTTTCTCTCTTGACACACTTAGGAAATTTGAGGCTTCATCCTTGACTATTTTTGCACAACTATTCTTCTGGTCATCCTGGCCTCTATGACTTGATGCGAGCATGGTTTTGCTACATTAAACTGGGTAAGCTAACAGCGAAGTCATCTTGACCTTTATGTCTTTGATTCTTATGTTAGAATATTTCCACATTCCAATCCAATATAAATCACATCCATATCTTCATAGTTGCGCTTGTGACTAGTGATGATTGTGTGATTTTCTGATGTCCATTAATAATGGCCCAATGATGAAAATAAGTTCCTTAACATTCCCTTATGAATGATGATCATGAAGTCCTATGTTACAGTTTGTCTATTGCAAGTACACCTTTGCATTTTCATGTAGCTTTCATTGTTAGATCTCATGCTAGTTTGCATTTTTAGGCTGCATTATGAGTTTGAGGGGGTTTTTCCTTCATCTTTCTTGTGGACTTTTAACCAACTGTGATCACATTCTCATTTTCATTTCCTTATCTTCTTTCATGATCTCAATCAAAATTTTCTATCTTAAACAGTTGATTGATTTTAGGGCATTCTCTTTCTTAAGGCAAATTCTCTTTCTTCTGTCAATTTCTTTCCACCTCTTCCAAACTTCTATCTTCCATTCGCTTTCACCCCACTTCTTTTCTTCTAATTCAACCTTGGGGCATAATCTTTCATGCTTGATGATCTATCTTGGTTTTGTGATCCTTATATCTTTCATCTTACATCAAGAACCTTATCTTTAGTTCAATTTGATCAAATTTATCAATTTTTTGTTTCTCCTCTATCTCATTTCAATTTCGATCACGAGAGGGCAATACCTATCAAACTTTTATCCTTGATTCAACTTTATCAATCCTATCAATTGCTTCGCTTGGGGAAACCTTTTTTGAGATTTTTATCTTGGACATGTCAATTACCTATTTACTGGGGTGTTGACTTTGTCTTTTTCAATCTACTTATCTTTGTCCTGATGTGTTCCCAAATCGATCACACATCTGGGTTGTTTTATGATCCCAAATTGATCTCACACTTCAACTGCATTCTTTGACTACATGTGTTCCCATAAAGATCACACATTAATCAAAGAGGGGCAAATGTACGCACCCTAAAATGGTCGCCTAGACTATGGGCCCCCATTTTTCAATTTATCAAATGACTAGAATCAATTTATCAAATTCCTGAATCAATGCTTTGCAACATTTTCAATTCAAATCAATTTCCTTGATCAAATCGTAATTAATTCAATTATTTCAATATTTCCTAAGGTTTTATCATTTCATCAATAATCTTATTTAATTAAAAGACAACATCCCTTTTAATTAAATGAAATAATCTTATTTAATTAAAATAAATATTTTAATTAAATGAACTTATCTTATTTAATTAAAATCTCTCTTTAAATCAAATAATATTATCTTATTTAATTAAAATCTCTATTTTAATTAAATAAAATAATCTTATTTAATTGAAAGAAAATCCCTCTTTTAATTAAATAAATAAAATCCCCACTTAAAGCTCTCTTTTTGCTGAAAAAGGAAATAAATCAAATAAAAAAATTAATAAAACTCATTTTTATCCACACATATTCCTAAGTGGTGGGCATTTTCCTCTTACTTGCCTTTTTAGGGATTTATGCCACATTTCTCTTGAGGATGCATTCCTCTCCACACTTTCCTTTATAAGGAGCCATCTCCTTCTCATTTTAGGCATCAAATCAAATAAAATTAGAGATATAGAGTTTTTATGCTATTATTATGCTGCAGGTTTGGAGAGCAATTTTTGAGGAGAATTTGAGCACTTGAGCTTGGATATTGCAACTTCTCTGTTCTTGTCTTCTTCTTTCATGCCCCATGGCAATCTATTAAGATTAATTTTTCACTTGCATGTTAGATTATATTCATGTTTCCTTTCATAGATTAATCTTGCATTTGTATTTCCTTTCATAGAATAATCATGCATTGTTATCATATAGATTAATTTCCTTTCTTGCATTGTTATCATAT
>MU215619.1:356415-376428 GCA_018584345.1 Thuja plicata
GAGTCCTAATTCATCCGGAGCTAGGAGATATCACAATTTTACTAAGACATCTATTTTGGGCATTTAATTGTTGTTGTTGGCCGACTTGTGGCATTTAATTTTGGTATTTGTATTTAATTTATGTTCAGGGCTGACCTGTTGCTTAGATTGGTATAAGTAGGGGTTGTGGGGCAAGTCTTTAGTCATTCATTCATCCATCCTAGAGAAGAGGAAGAGGTAGAGAAGCGAGTTTTGAGAAGAGCTAGTGGCTGCGTCTTGGGAAACAAGGGGATTGCTTGGTGGGCTTGCGAGCACAAGTTTAGATCTTCCTTGGGGGGTTCCTACTAGTGTGTGGATCTGGGCTAGCTAGATTTTAGTTTGGATCTTGCGAGATCTTACAGATTTTCTATTGTAATTGCATTGTATTTGGCCGTAACCCGGAAGGCCTTACAGCTGGGCATGTTGGATGAAAATATGATGATTCTATTATGAGTATTTGCATTGTGTGGATATAAATATCTATGTTGTTATTTATATTCCATTGTGTGGTTATTTTCTAGGGGCTACGACATCTCCATCGGGGATTCTCCTGCCTTGCACTGCATCAGACATGCTTAAAATTGAATAAAAATTTCACTATACCAAACATCTATTAACTAAAATCTAATAGCTGAAATCAAATTTAATTTCCTAACCTACCAGCATCATTAATAAAATTATTCCTCTTTGATGAAAACACATGCATTCTTAATTCATCAATCCCTTAACATAACAACTTTAAATTAACCTTTAATAAGATGATTAAATTATCCTTTGGTACAAAATTTAAATTAAATTTTTATTGAAATCTAACATAACCCGTAACCCCTTGAACACAAGAGTAACATATTTTTTTTTTTTTTTGTTATGATAAAATTTAAACTAACATTAACTATACGTTTGGATACATTAAGTAAATCCATTTCTCTAATAGGCTAATCAAAATTTTAGGCCAAAATCTCTATTAAATAAATTCATAAATCTCACAATTTAAAATAACTTAAACACTAATGTCAAGGATCCATTTAAAATGATTAATTATTATATTAATAAGTTGTTCTAATACCAATTAAATTTGATTATGCTAATAAGTCCATTCATCTATCATAACACTAAAATTATTAATCTAATAATTAATGCTACATCATTGAATCAATGTATATGTATAAAATGCTACCCAATAAAAAAAAATATAGAGCTAAACCTAATTAACTAACTTAAACTTATAAACTAATTATCAATCAATGTAATCTATCTATCAGATAAACCCTAATCCTAACTAATCTACTAACTAGAGCTACAATATTAATTCAATTTATATACGTATAACATGCTACCCAATTTAGAATTAAACACAATAAAGGATAAAACTAATTACTAATTTAAACTATCAACTAATTACTTAATAATCTAATCCATCTAAAAAATAATCTCTAACCCTAACTAACCTACTAACTTATTAAACTACTAACTTATTAATATATTATTCCCCAACCACAAAGTCAAAAATGCCTTGGGGGGTCGAATTGCAATGGGGAGAGTGCAGGTTGACATGACATGTTTTGGGGCCCACCATATATCCTACCTACTTCCTTCCACAAGGGATTTTGCATGGCATAAAAAGACCTCCAAAGGTGGCGCGGTTTTTGAGCAAGTACTATGATGTGTTTGCTATGGCCCACCTGCCAATCTCCCATCCTCCAAGGTGAATTCGCATGAAGGGAGAGTTGACTTGGCAAAGGGGATGTCAGAATTGCAGGGTATGACAGCAAGGGGGAGGGCACATAACCCAAGTAGTGCAGCCCCTAAAAAATTTTTAAATTTATTAATAACTTACCAAAGTGGTGCCCAAACAAGAGGTAAGAAGGGTAAGGAGTATGGTAAGGGTGGGGCCCACGCGAAATGGGTAAAGACAAGGTAAGTTTAATTTAGTATTTAGGATTAATTACATGGTTAGGTTAGGGGAATTAGGAATTCAAATTTGATTAGAGAGGGGGAACATTGGGAAAGGAATATTCTCTTTGGTAAGGAGAATATTTTCTTTCCCATGCAAATTCCAGAGAATATTTTTTCTCTAAATTTGGAAAGTGCTATGGGCTTTATTTGTTTTAAACTCTTCCATTTTGATTTACTTGGTTCATTTTTTGGAACAGACCATTGTATGCATTGGATTGATTTATAAGGACAATATACCAAGAAGACTAATAATACTAATTGATTTTTATATTATTCTACTAACTAGTTTGATTTTTTATATATATAAAGGTTCTTTCTTCTTCTAAAGGGTTGAGATAGAAATGGAGATTTTAAATGAAGAAAGTTGAATCTATGGAGATGGAATAAGGACTTTCAAGAGGAGAAATGGAGTGTTCCAATAAATTGAAGGCTTACATTTACATACATTATGGAGGTTTCAAGATTCACAATTCCTCAAGACTTTTAGGAAATGAAACTATTATATTGTCTTTCTCTTTCAATATTGGGTTTTCCTCTAACATGTATGGTTACTCCTTTTCTTTTAAGAAATAGAATGCAATATGCATGAACTAAAGAATCCATCATTCACATAAAGAATGAGATCTTACAATCTACATTTACACATCTTCAAGATGATAAACCTACACAATACATGGATGGTATGCAACATTTCTTCCTTTAATGAATCATTACATAAAGAAAGGGATCTCTTCACATCTAACTTGAAAATCTTCAAAATGAACATTGAAAAAAATTAACAAGAATAAATTTCAATACAATGAGTGACTATGCAATATTGAAGTTGTTTATACACAACCACGCCCAAATAGGGATTTTTTTCAAGCTTCTTCACCATCATCATGACTCTAAAAACCTGCAGATTTCATGAGAAAAAACCATGGGAGCTCACCTCCCAACCAAGGCCTCAATGAGGCTACCCTCGAGCTTGGAGAACCAAGGCTAAACAAGATCACACATCCAAATTCTCACAACATCTTATATGTACAAGACAACAATAAACTCCCAACCAAGGTTTCAGAAATGAGTTTTCCAAAACCAATTGAAGTAGGGTGAAGGTGGGCTTTTCCAAGGAGGATAATTCTATTTGAATTATTTTCAAATTCCTCAATAATAGTTTTTCTATTCCTTTCCAAGGTTTCATTGAAATTCTTTTCATATACACATTTGGTCATTTCTATACCAAAACAATATTTGCAACATGGCTTCATGGAGCCCATACTCCATTAAATTATCCCTCTTCTCCAAGAGAAGAGACTCTCACTACAATGGAGAGCCCAACTAACCCCTTCACCTAAGGCCACTTATTTCCTTCCCAAAGGGTGAGTAATTCTTTAACTCCCATGAACATCACTCCCAATCTAAAAGAACAAAAATTGATACAAAAATCTAAATGCATTCCCAACCCAACACATGACAATAAAATTTACATACAACAACACTATACAAGATTACATACATGAACACCATACAATATTTCACATTCATAAAATAATAACATCCAACTCTACTTGCAACAAACAAGCACTTCATGGCAAAGGAAACCAACCTTCCAATTGTGTTATGGCAAAAAGAAACTTGAGAAGAGCCCAAATCCTTATCCTTTCTCTCTCCAAACTCTAATTGTCTCTAAAATTAAAGAGTGGGTGAACACCCACTAAGTCTCCCAAAACCCTCTAAAAAGACCCCCAAAAGTGTACTCAAGACCTAGCAATAATGAGACATGACAAATAGCCTTTTTGTCTCCTCTCTTAATTTTGAGTTTAGTAAGGAGTGTGGGACAAGTTAGATGCATGTGGCCATCTCTATTTTCGCCACTTTTAAAAAGTAAGCATTTTGGAGAGTCATAATGGTGACCTAGGTTTCTCTCATTGGTAAAAACTAGCCCTAACTCAAGGTACCCCCTTAGGGTTAACTAATTTGGTCAAAAAATACACTCTAGGGTCACTTTTAATCCCTCTAAAGTACCCCTAAAGTTCAAATCTGAGTTCCAATATGATGTAATCCCTACAAGATATCTATTTGCAAGTGGGATTAATATAATATCATATAAGGTTAGGTGATTCTTTCCCAAGCCCTAATTGACATGTCACTATCCACCTGGATAACACAAGTGTCAAGTGACACCAAACAAAATACGCATCACATTCACAATGACATGTCCAAACAACAACATAAATTTAAACTATTAACACACATTTAGATTACGTTTGCAACAAGGATCACATTACAACAAGGTTTCAACCCCTTATTAGATTAAACCTTGGCTTACTCAATTCACATGTGTTTAGCCTTGATTCTTTGAATAATTTCCATGGTTTCCTTTTCTGCACACTAAACTTTGAGCATCAGTAGTTCAAGATGATAAAATCACATGTAATATACATTTCATATTCACAATTAGCAACATTAATCAATAAGCATAATTAAGTCCTTAATTGAAATTTTAATACAGAAATATTTAAAATATAAAAATTTCTTAATCACCATGACATAACATCCATGAAAGAGTCAAGTCTAATCATGATTTGGTCTTCTCATCAATTCACTTATCTAAACATATATAATCAAAATTAACCACATTTTCTAGGTCTAATCTATATCAAAATATAATTCACACAATATAATCATCATCATAACATAATATCATGAGTCTCTGTCAGGATAATCAAAAGGTGTATCATTGTATCAAAACATAAAGTATCAAAGTGTGATCAAGTAGTAAAGCTATGATGGGTCAGGGTGAGGCCTCACATCCTCCCCCACTAGGCATGAACTTCCTCCTAGAGTTCATAAAAAATATATGGGTACTAAGATCTCCTCAGTGCTATTTCCTCCCATGAAGCTGTGACCTCATCATAACAATTCCACTGGGCCCTAACCTGGTCTAACTCTCAGCCTCAGAGTGCAAGGGTCCATCGAGCTATAATAAGAATGGGCTCTAGTGCTATCTATCCATCCGACTCCACCTGCGGCCTCTATGACCATGATCTGGTGCTTGGCCTAGTGGTTATCAACCACTGCAAAAACTCTATAGAATCTACCCATATCTCCAACTATAGGCTCTGAGGTAGCCCCTCTATAACCACTAGCTGACTGTCCTTATGGGCACTCTCTCGCTAAATGACCCATACCACCGCAAGTGTAACATGGCCCTCAAATTTGAATCTTCAGTCCCTGTGTCCTAGGCTGCTGCCCTTCGGTCCTAATAGAATCATTGTATCCACCCCTAGAGGACTGTTGAGTCCTAGCTGGCTGTGTCTGAGGGGTCTATGTCTTATGATCTTATCTAGGGTCTTGAGACTGCCACTCTTTGGGCTTAGAGCCCTGATAACCCTATGAATGCCTCTGTCTAAAAATTTTTTGGGATCTATGTTGCTGAGACTATTGGGAAGAGGGGTTTTAGTGTTGGGACCAATCTTGAGAATCTTATCTAGTACAGATATCCTCGGCTACAAGTGCCATCTCAACTGCCCCTCTGAACATGGTAGGGAATGCTAGGCATGCTGTTCTTTAAAGAGACATATTAAGTCCCTCGATGAAATGGTGAATACGCAGTTTCTCATCCTTCATGTAATCAACATATGGAACAAGCTCAAGAAACTGACTCTCATACTGGTTCACTGTGAGGCCTCTCTACTAGAGATCATGGAACTCCTCTATATGTCTCTATCTGAAATGTTCAGAGAGATATCTCTCACAGAAATTGGCCAAAAAATTCTTCCAAGTGAGTGTGTCAATACTCACTCCACCTATGGACACCTCCTACTCCCACCAAGTGGAAGCCTTCTCCTATAGGAGATGGAATGAAAGTCTTGCCTTTAGATTACTCTCATAAGGGTGCAATCCAAAACATCATTGTAAACTCTGTAACCAGGCGTTTGCTACTGACCCATCAGTGGATCCCAAAAACAAGGTTGGCTAGAGTTGTAATAACTCTCAGATTTCATCTCCAACATCTCTAGGGGGTCTCTCCCTAGCATGTATCTCATGCTCACATGGTATTACAACCTGATGAACTAAATCACCCTCTTGCTCATTATGACCCTTAGCAGACATAGGTGCGGGAATCCTACTCCTCCCTCTGCTAACTGCTCTATCATTCTCTGAAATATGTGCTTCCCCTTCAGGAATCTGCTATTGAACTATGGGTGGTAGTCTCTGCTGGATCACCCCAATCAGATTTTGGAGAGCATCCATAATATCTCAGTTACAGTTCTAAGATGGTGGAGGTGGTGAAGGTGGTGGTGGAGGTGGTGGATCCTCCTATCCTACCCCCGCACGGGGAGCCCTACGACCTCTACCTTGTTGGTTAGCTTCGGTGACCGCAGGCATCCTACACAATGATTTAAGTTTTGATTGAGTTGAAATGTAATGGGTTAGGTTTCTAGTGTCGAAACACTTGCTTTGATACCAAAATGTCATGCCCAAAACTAGGGCAAAACACACACAAAAAAAAAATTTGGAAACACACATGTACGCACTACTAACCAAGGTTGAGTTGGAAAGGTGATAGCATGGAAGATTTAACCTTCGAGTTACAAGATATATACGTAGACTGAATTAGGGTCATGACACAAACAGATGTAGAATTTGGGGCATCAACTAGTTCCATGGGTTATACGAAAGCTTAACTCTGATTGGTCTAACTCTGATTCCATGTTTAACTATGTTTACCATCAATATGATAGTTAGTTGTTATGAACCTATGTTGAATTAGATTGACCTAATATTTACTTAACTCTTAATCTAGATTACAACTGAATCCATTCAAATCTAGTTTCAGTTTTCTTTCAACATTATCTACTAGTTCAAAACCTAGTCAAATTAATATTCTACTCCCTTTTTAAATAACATACATGAAACATTTATCAATTGATATGCTTAAAATTGAATAACAATTTCACTATACCAAACATCTATTAACTAAAATCTAATAGCTGAAATCAAATCTGATTTCCTAACCTACCAACATCATTAATAAAATTATTCCCCTTTGATGAAAACACATGCATTCCTAATTCATCAATCCCTTAACATAACAACTTTAAATTAACATTTAATAAGATGATTAAATTATCCTTTGGTATAAAATTTAAATTAACTGTTAATTGAAATCTAACATAACCCCTAACCCCTTGAACACAAGAGTAACATATTTTTTTTTTTGTTATGATAAAATTTAAACTAACATTAACTATACATTTGGATACATTGAGTAAATTCATTTCTCTAATAGGCTAATCAAAACTTTAGGCCAAAATCTCTATTAAATAAATTCACAAATCTCACAATTTAAAATAACCTAAACACTAATGTCAAGGATCCATTTAAAATGACTAATTATTATATTAATAAATTGTTCTAATACCAGTTAAATTTGATCATGCTAATAAGTCCATTCATCTATCATAACACAAATTATTAATCTAATAATTAATGCTACATCATTGAATCAATGTATATGTATAAAATGCTACCCAATAAAAAAATATATAGAATTAAACCTAATTAACTAACTTAAACTTATCAACTATTTACCAATTAATCTAATCTATCTATCAGATAAACCCTAATCCTAACTAATCTACTAACTAGAGCTACAATATTAATTCAATTTATATATGTATAACATGCTACCCAATTTACAATTAAACACAATAAATGATAGACCTAATTACTAATTTAAACTATCAACTAATTACTTAATAATCTAATCCATCTAACAAATAATCTTTAATCCTAACTAACCTACTAACTTATTAAACTATTAAATTGTTAATATATTATTCCCCAACCACAAAGTCAAAAATGTCTTGGAGGGGTTGAAT
This sequence comes from Thuja plicata, assembly GCA_018584345.1. Classification (NCBI taxonomy): domain Eukaryota; kingdom Viridiplantae; phylum Streptophyta; class Pinopsida; order Cupressales; family Cupressaceae; genus Thuja; species Thuja plicata. Next base: position 364,260 of record MU215619.1, read on the forward strand.
TGCAATGGGGAGAGTGCAGGTTGACATGACATGTTTTGGGGGCCCACCATACATCCTACCTACTTCCTTCCACAAGGGATTTTGCATGACATAACAAGACCTCCAAAGGTGGCACGGTTTTTGCGCAGGGAATATGATGTGTTTGCTATGGCCTACCTACCAATCTCCCATCCTCCAAGGTGAATTAGCATGAAGGGAGAATTGACTTGGCAAAGGGGATGTCAGAATTGCAGGGTATGACAGCAAGGGGGAGGCCACATAACCCAAGTAGTGCAGTCCCTAAAAACTTTTTAAATTTATTAATAACTTTGCAAAGTGGCGCCCAAACAAGACGTAAGAAGGTTAAGGAGTATGGTAAAGGTGGGGCCCACAGGAAATGGGTAAAGACAAGGTGAGTTTAATTTAGCATTTAAGATTAATTACATGGTTAGGTTACGGAATTAGGAATTCAAATTTGATTAGAGAGGGAGCACATTCGAAAATGAATATTCTCTTTGGTAAGGAGAATATTTCATTTCCCATACAAATTTCAGAGAGCATTTTTTCTCTAAATCTGAAAAGTGCTATGGGCTTTGTTTGTTTTAAGCTCTTCCATTTTGATTTACTTGGTTCATTTTTTGCAATAGACCATTGTATGCATTGGGTTGATTTATAAAGACAATATACCAAGAAGACTAGTAATAGTAATTGATTTTTATATTATCCTACTAACTAGTTTGATTTGTTATTGATATCAAGGTTCTTCTTCTCAAGGGTTGAGATAGAAATGGAGATTTTAAATGAAGAAAGTTGAATCTATGGAGATGGAATAAGGACTTTCAAGGGGAGAAATGGAGTGTTCCAATAACTTTAAGGCTTACGTTTACATACATTATGGAGGTTTCAAGATTCACAATTCCTCAAGATTTTTAGGAAATGAAACTATTATATTTTTTTTCTCTTTCAATATTGGATTTTCCTCTAACATGTATGTTTACTCATTTTTCTTTTAAGAAATAGAATGCAATATGCATGAACTAAAGAATCCATCATTTACATAAAGAATGAGATCTTACAATCTACATTTACAAATCTTCAAGATGATAAACCTACACAACACATGGATGGTATGCAACATTTCTTCCTTTAATGAATCATTACATAAACAAAGGGATCTCTTGACATCTAGCTTGAAAAGCTTCAAAATGAAAATTAAAAAAATTTAACAAGAATGAATTTCAATACAATGAGTGACTATGCAACATTGAAGTTTCTTATATACAACCACCCCCAAATAGGGATTTCTTTCAAGCTTCTTCATCATCATCATGACTCTAAAAACCTGAAAATTTCATGAGGGAAAACCATGGGAGCTCACCTCCCAACCAAGGCCTCAATGAGGCCACCCCCGAGCTTGGAGAACCAAGGCTAAACAAGATCACACATCCAAATTCTCACATCTTATATGCACAAGACAACAATAAACTCCCAACCAAGGTTTCACAAATAAGTTTTTCAAAACCCATTGAAGTAGGGTGAAGGTGGGATTTTTCAAGGAGGAGAATGTCATTTGCATTTTTTTAAATTCTTCAATAATAGTTTTTCCATACCTTTCCAAGGCTTCATTGACATTCCTTAAATATATACATTTTCTCATTACTATATCAAAATATTATTTTCAACATGGCTTCATAGAGTCCATACTCCATGAAATTATCCCTCTTCTCCAAGAGAAGAGACTCTCACTACAATGAAGAGCCAAACTAACCCCAACACCCAAGGCCACTTCTTCCCTTCCCAAAGAGTGAGTAATACCTTAACTCCCATGAACATCACTCCCAATCTAAAAGAACAAGAATTGATATAAAAATTTAAATGTATTCCCAACCCAACACATGACAACAAAATTTACATACAACAACACTATACAAGATTACATACATGAACACCATACAATATTTCACATTCATAAAACAATAACATCCAATTATACTTGCAACAAACAAGCACTTCATGGAAAAGCAAACCAACCTTCCAAATGTGTTATGGCAAAATAAAACTTGAGAAGAGCCCAAATCTTTATCCTTCCTCTCTTCAAACCCTAATTGTCTCTAAAATTAGAGAGTGGGTGAACACCCACTAAGTCTCCCAAAACCCTCTAAAAGGACCCCCAAAAGTGTACTCAAGACCTAGCAATAATGAGACATGACAACTAGCCTTTTTGTCTCCCCTCTTAATTGTGAGTTTAGTAAGGAGTGTGGGACAAGTTAGATGCATGTGGCCATCTTCATTTTCGCCACTTTTAAAAAATAGGCATTTTAAAGAGTCATAATGGTGACCTAAGTTTCTTCCATAGGTAAAAATTAGCCCTAACCCAAGGTGCCCCCTCAGGGTTAACTAATTTGGTCAAAAAATACACTCTAGGGTCACTTTTAATCCCTCTAAAGTACCCCTAAAGTTCAAATCTGAGTTTCAAAATGATGTAATCCCTACAAGACATCTATTTGCAAGTGGGATTAATATAATATCATATAAAATTAGGTGATTCTTTCTCAAGCCCTAATTGACATGTCACTATCCACATAGACAACACAAGTGTCAAGTGACACCAAACAAAATACACATCACATTCACAATGACATGTCCAAACAACAACATAAATTTAAACTATTAACATACATTCAAATTATGTTTACAACAAGGATCACATTACAATGAGGTTTCAAACCCTTATTGGATTAAACCTTGGCTTACTCAATTCACATGTGTTTAGCCCTGATTCTCTGAATAATTTCCATGGTTCCCTTTCCTGCACACTAAAATTTTATCATCAGTAGTTTAAGATGATAAAATCACATGTAATATATATTTCAAATTCATAATTAGCAACATTAATCAATAAGTAGAATTAAGTCCCTAATTGAAATTTTCATACAGAAATGTTTAAAACATAAAAATTCCTTAATCACCATGACATAACATCCATGAAATATTCAAGTCTAATCATGATTTGGTCTTCTCATCAATTCACTTATCTAAACATATAAAATCAAAATCAACCACCTATTCTAGGTCTAATCCATATCAAAATGTAATCCACACAATATAATCATCATCATAACATAATATCACGAGTCTCTGTCAGGATAATCAAAAGGTGTATCAATTTATCAAAACATAAAGTATCAAAGTGTGATTGAGCAGTAAAGCTATGATGGGTCAGGGTGAGGCCTCACATATATACTGCTCAGTGAATATATTGTTTATCTTTTTCTAGCCTTTACTAAATAGCAGTAATTAAACTTAGTGTTTACTGACCAATCTTGTTTTAGTAATGTGTAAAGAAAAACATCAAAGAAATGAACCGTATACACATTTGACACATGAATTTTTAATGTGGAAACCCTATTAATAGAAAAATCACTTAGGACTAGTAACCCAAAATTTTCACTCTTCTGAAATGAGCTCGGTGAAGAGCCAACCCTGTTAAATGTTACAAACACATTGTTAAGTGTTACAAACACATTGTTAAGTGCGACCTTGTTAGAGGATTAAAAAATAATATTTTATCATTTGACCTCGCATTCACTATGCTATCAACATGAAAATATTTTGATACTCTTGAGTATCTCAATAAAATAAGGATGGTTAAATCCCACTCGGTTAAAAGATTTTCTGAATCAATGGTTAAACTGAAATAGTAAATGATTTGTTCAACAATACAACTTTAACTTGAAGATTTTCAAATCTATTGTTAATCCATAATACCTCTCTGATCAATGTTCTCTTCAATTCCTTTTCTCCCCATATTTCTTCTTCCTACTCAGTGAATGCTCTTGCTTCTGTTGCTCAATGTCTAAAATTTTTTTGGCTCTGTTCTTCAGCCTGTATGATCAGATCTGCGTGAAGATTTCTATCTTCACCAGAATTATATTCAGCATTCCTCTCTTCATAATTAATTACTTGTCTCTTTATATAGACATGATTTCACCATTCAATCTCCTTGTCTTTCTTGTTCTTTGACATAGATTGCTTCTTGATTCACAAATATCGTCATGTATTGCTTTAATCTTCAAAGATTTTATTTAGTTTTATTTCATACATTTCTCCTTGACAACTGTGAATAAAAATATATTTAAATCTTCTTCTTATCCTTAGTTCAACTAGTTAATGAAATTAAAGCAATCAATCGGCTAACTCTAAATATAGCTCTGCCAACTAAGTAGTTTTCTCATTTTCTAACTCCGGTTGATTTCGGTCATCAACTCTTAGTTTTCTCAGTAATACTTACTCAGGTACTACTAATATTAGGTACCGTTGTGTCTCTTAAGTAATATTGTTCGTCGGTGTTGTCTGTCTATTGGGAAACAATGTGAATTGCTTAGAGTTCACTGTTCTCGGGTAACACTATCATTCGATGTATACCTTTACCGACAAAAAAAAAATTATCTCTTTAGATCTTCAAGTGTTGTAACAATATGTGTGTGAGAAATCATAACATATTAGGTTCACATCAATTAAAATACAATACATTAAATGATTTAATGTCTTGCATTTACTTTTTGTAGCTCGGTGATCATCAACTTATCATCTTCAAACATTCAATCATTTATAGTTCATCAATATCCACCTTTGGCATTGATGGAATTATACTATCAGCACAATATGAAATATTTAATGTAAAACATGCCATAACATACCAAACTTATTGTTCTATAACCAATTCAAATATCTTTCTCTTGGTAATCTCTTCTAGGTTAGATTTGATTCTTGCAGAGTGATTTCTTCATTCCCTTCAATGGATAGATGTAGCGATTTTGTCTTCTTCTTTTGTCTCTCCTTTTGTTGTAGAATCTCTTCTCCCTTTTCTGGATAGATGTACAGTGTTAACTTTCTTCAATTCTCTCCCTTTAATGGATGCTTTACTTTATTGAATCTTTCTCTCCCTTTTCAAAATCATCTTCTTTCTCTGATGTTTTCTCTCCCTTTGACTATTCCTTTCCCTAATGGATATTTCATTATTGGATATCTCTATCCCTTTGAAAGAAATGCCAAATAAAAATATACAATGAATCGTCTATCCATCAACAATACATCTTTGTAGTAGCCAACAATATCTCTGGTGTGCAGTTTAGATAGGTACCTTCTTGTACTAATACGCCATTACAATTCATATCTCAGCTTGCATCAACATGACTAATCTTCTGAATGTGTGTAGGATGATGGAGTCTCCTAGTTAGCTTAGTAACTACTAGACAAGGGTCAAACCCCTAGTCTCTTCCTCAGGTACTCAGATGTATCTTTTGTAAATGGCTTTGTGAATATGTCTGCTAATTTTTCTTTGGATTGTACATATTCCACTATCACTTCTTTCTCTTGTACTTGTCCCCTCAAGTAATGATACTTAATAGAAATGTTCTTTGTCATAGCATGCATCACAGGGTTCTTTGAAATGTTGATAGCATGTGTATTATCACAATTGATAATTACTAGTTCAAGAATTTCCATATTCATACCTTTCAGCAATTGCTTGATCCATTTAATGTTAGAGAAATTTGTAGTAGCATCCACATATTCTACTTCTACAGTTGATTGAGATATGCATCCTTTCTTTTTTACTTATCCATGTGACAAGTTTGTCACCCATGAAGAATGATCCTCCTGTTGTGCTCTTTCGATAATCTATGTTTCCATCCCAATCAACATCAGTATAGACTTGTAGCTCAAATTTTCCTTCCTTATTATACCAAAAGTCATAGTCTTCAATATTATTTAGATATCTTAGAATTATTTTAACAACAATCATGTGTGATTCCTTGGGGTTAGAAAAGAAGCAACTATACCAACTGCATGTGCTATATCTAGTTTTGTGTGTACAACATACATTATTTTTCCAATCATATATCTGTATAAGGTCTGATTTACCTCGGTTGTCTTGTCTTCTTTTGTCAATTTGCATCTGGTTTCCTTAGGTGTTCCAACTAGTTTGGAGTCCTCCATTTTGAATCTCTTCGTAACTTCTTTGATGTATTTGGATTGTGTGATGTATATGCTTGCATCCTATTGTAGAATATGTAGACCAAGAAAAATTTTGATCTCTCCAAACATTGACATCTCAAATTATTTGCTCATTTCATCAGCAAATGACTTGCATAACATATCGTTACCTCCAAATATGATATCATCAACAAATATCTCAACAATCAAAATTTTATCATCAGTATCTCCTTTCAAATACATATTATTTTTACCACTTTCCTTACAAATCCAATACTAATGAGATAAGAGTGAATTCTTTCATACCATGCTCTCGGTGCTTGTTTCAATCCATACAAGGCTTTGTGTAGTCTACGAACCATTTTCCTCTTGTTAGGGTCAACAAACCCTTCAGGTTGTTCAATGTATACTTTCTCTTCTAGTATTCCATTCAAAAATATAGATTTAACATCCATTTTGTATACTTTGAATTCTTTGAAATAAGCATAAGAAAATAGAATTCTTACTCTTTCTAGTCTAGAAATGGGTGTAAAGTTTTCTGCATAGTCAATACCTTCTTCTTCTGCATACCCTTTGTATACCAGTCTTGCTTTATTTCTTGTGACTTATACATTCTCATTCAATTTGTTTCTGAATATCCATTTGGTACCAATAACATTTTTTTCACCCAATCTAGGTACTAATGTCCATGTTTTGTTCTTTTCAATCTGTTCAATCTCTTCATTCATTGCACTAACCCATTATTGATTCTCAAGTATTGTATTAATAGATTTAGGCTCAAAATCACAAATCAAACATGCAATGTTAAGTGACTTACTTCTTGTTCTCATTCCAGCTCTTTTGTCTTCAATTTTTTGGTCCTACGGATGGTGTCTTCTGACATACTTAGAAAATATAGGTTTAGGTCTTTGTTCATCATTCTGATCATTATCTTAACCTTCATTTTAATCTTCATCATCGCTTGGTTCAACATTGTGAGCATTTTCCTAATTTTTAGTGAAGAAAAATTTGTTGTAATCTTCTGGTTCCTTTCTGCTTTCCTCGTCATTTTTCTCAACAAATTCATTCCTTTGACATTTTCACTTTAAATATTTTTTTAGAATATTTGTTAAGATATTATAAGATTTTCTTTTGGTAGAATATCCTAAAAATATTCCTTCATCACTTTTTGAGTCAAGCTTTCCATTTCTATCATCTTTCAATATATAACATTGACTTCTAAAAACTCTAAAGTAACTCACATTTGGTGTGTATCCATACCATATCTCATAAGGTGTCTTATTGGTGTCTTTCTTCAATTGAACTTGGTTCAGTGTATAGACAGCAATACTTACAGCTTCTCTCCAGAATGTTTGTGTGATGCCTTTTTTCAATCATCAATATTCTGGCACAATCAAAAATTGATCTATTCCTCCTTTCAGCAATCCCATTTTGTTGTGGTGTTCTCGGTGCAGAAACTTGTATTATAATTCCATGCTCATTACAAAAGTTAGTGAATTAATCAAAAATAAATTATCCTCCTCTATCTAATCTTAAATATTTCAGTTCTTTTCCACTTTTCTTTTCAACTATAGATTTATACCATTTGAACATCTTAAATGCTTCAGACTTTTCTTTTAATAACATGACAGTCATCATCCTAGAACAATCATCAACAAATAGAATGAAGTATCTATCATCATAATAGCTCTTTGTTCTCATTGGTCCACATAATTCAATATAGACTAATTCTAGAATAGCATTAAATGTGTAGTTTTTTCTCTTGAAACTAGACTTTGTCATTTTTCTTTTTTGACAATTCTTACACATGATATAGTCGGGTTTTGACATGCTCAGTAAGCCTCTTACTTTTATTTTCTTGCTTATCCTAACCATGTTGTCAAAATTCACATGACATAACCTTTTATGCCACAACCAAATGTCTTCATTTCTGGCCAATAAACAAGTGGTCTTAATATCATCAAGATAGAATAGGTTACTTTTTTTTTTTCACTAGTACCGATCAACCTTCCTATTCCATTATAGATCTGTACATTTTTGTTCTCAAATGAAACTCAGTATCCTGTGTTATTCAATTGTGAAACACTCAATACATTATATTTAAGTCCTTTCACCCAATATGCATTTTCACATCTGATCATATTATTCAACATGATGGTTCATTTTCCTTCAACTAGGCAAGGTGAGTCATTACCCATCCTAACTGATCTACCATTATAATATTCAAAATTTTAAAACTTTTCCTTATCTCCGGTCATGTGATGAGTGCAGCCACTATCAATAATCTAGACATCATTTTTACTAACCTTAGATATGAGTATAGTTTCAACATACCTTTCTTCTTCATCTGAATCATCCTTCATAGCAAAAAATACTACCTTAATATCTTCATCAGATTCAGTGCTAGTATTTTCAACTTTGTTCTCAACCAGGTAACAAGCCTTCTTGCCTTTGTCCTTGTAGTCTTGATTATCTCTTTTATTAAAGTATTAGTTTCTTTTATAATCTCGGACATCACTTCTGTCAAACTTCTTTTCATAAGATCTTTCATTGTTTCTTTCATATTTTCTTTTGTTAGGACATCTAGCAGTAAAGTGTCCAATTTATTTGCAATTAAAATAGACCAACAGTAATTTACCTTTGTATCTACCTTTACCTCTATACAATCTTGTATCCATTAGTGCTTCAATTTCATCAAGTTCTTGTTTATCACTATCATTCCTCATAGTGTGTTTACGACTTGATTTACTTATTTTTAGAGAAGAATTGAATGCATACTCAATAGTTGGTAAGATATTGTTGTCATAGTTATTCATCTCAAATGAAATAAGTCTACCAATCAAACTATCAAGAGCAACATTATTATTTTGTAGTGCTCTCATTTCTTGAATTGTAGACACTCTAATAGCATAAACAGGTAGTAAGGTTCTCATAATTTTACTTACTACTATTTCTTCTTCAAGTACTCCTCCTACTCCTCAAATAGCATTAACAACTTCTTTGATTCTACTACTATACTAAGTTATGTTTTCTCCTTCTTTCATTCTTACATCATCAAAATTTCCTCTTAGGCTTTCAGCCTTAGCTCTTAGCACATTTGTATATCCTCCATGTACTAGCTTGATTTTGTCCCACATTTTATTTGTATTGGTGCATGATTTTAAATCTTCAAATTAGGCCTCAGATGGTGAAGCAAGTTCTATCTGTTAGAATAACATAGAGGGGGGTGAATCAGTGGCCTCAAAAATTAATCCAATATTCAACCAAGAATTTATACCACAAATATAAAACTTCTAGTTATCTTCAGTCCTACAAGATGTATGCCTTGTGTGAATCTAACATGTATATATAGCTCGGTGATTATACTATTTATCCTTTTCTTAAGCTTTACCGAATAGCAGTCTATCTTTTCTTAACCTTTACCGAAATACAGTAAATAACTTAGTGTTTACCGATCAATCTTGTTTTAGTAATGTGTAAAGAAAAACATCAAAGAAATGAACCATATACACATCTAACACATGGATTTTTAATGTGGAAACCTTGTTAAGGTAAAAACCACTTGGGACCGGTAACCCAAATTTTTGCTCTTGTGAAGTGAGCTCGATGAAGAGACAACCATATTAAAGGTTACAAACACATTGTTAAGTGTGACCTTGTTAGAAGATTTAAAAATAATAGTTTATCACTTGGTCTAGCATTCACTATTATGTCAACATGAAAACCTTTTGATAGTCCTTGGGATGTATCTCAATATATAAAGGATGGTTAAATCCCACTCGGTTAAGAGATGTTTTGAATCAATGGTTAAACTGAAATAGTAGATGATATGTTCATTAATACAACTTTGAATTGCAGATTTTTAGATCTATTGTGATTCCATAATACATTTCTAATCAATGTTCTATTTAATTCCTTTTCTCCACTTCTTTCTTCTTGGTGAATGTTGTTGCTTCTCTATTTTTTGATGTCTATAGAATTCTTGGCTCTGTCCTTTAGCCTGTATGATCAGATCTGTATGAAGACTTCAATCTTCACTGAAATTCTCTTCAGCATTCCTCATCTTATTATGAATTACTTGTCTCTTTCTATAGATATGATTTCATCATTTCTTTTCCTTCTTGTTTTCTTCATTGATCACTTCTTGATCCGTAAATTTTTCCATGCTTGCTTTATCTTTATTCCATAAATCTCTCCTTGTTTTCTAGAATAAAACATGCTTTAAATATTCTTCTTATATTTATCTTTTAACTAATCAATGAAAACAAAGTAATCAATCATTTAACTCTAAATATAGCTCCCGCTAGCTAAGTTGTTTTGTCATTTTCCTAACTTCAGTTCTCGTCGGTCAATAATTCAGTTGTGCTTAATGAATACTGCAGATAGCTCAGGCATCAACTTTAGTTATGTTCGGTGACAACTGCAGTTAGCTTGGTAATTCTTGCTCGGGTATCACTTTATCAGGTAACACTGTCTATCATGGTTTACTATCACTCAGTGTACATGATTACCAATGACAAAAACTTTGTCTCTTCAGATCTTAAGTGTTGTGATAATATGTGTATGATTAATCATATCATATCAAGTTGACATCAATGACAATATAATACATTAATTGATTTAATATCTTAGATTTACTTTCTACATTTCGGTGATCATCAACTTTGTCATCTTCAAACATTCAATCAGCTATAGTTCATCAATCTCTCCCTTTGGCATTGATGGCAACATACTACTAATACAATATGAGATATATCAATTATATTTCATCAATCTCTCCCAAACTTATAGTTCTATAACCGATACAAATATTTGGCTCTTGGTAAGCTCTTCTAGCTTAGATTTGATTCTTGTAGAGTACTTTCTTCATTTTGTATTCCCTTCATTGGATAGATGTAGCAACTGGTGATTCTGTCTCTCCTTTTGTTATATAATCTCCTCTCCCTTTTCTAGATAGATATGCAGTGTTAACATTTCCAATTCTCTCCCTTAGATGGATATTTCTTTGAATCTTTCTCTAATGTTTTCTCTCCCTTTGACTGTTCCTCTCCTTGATGGATATTTCTTTATATTCTCTTCCTTTGGATGATCATGATATATATTTCATAATTGGATCTCTCTCTCCCTTTGACAGCGATGCCAAAAATAAAATATCTCTCTCTAATATATTCCTTGAATTTCCTCTCTATCAACAATTTATCTTTGTAGTAGCCATTAATATCTCTAGTGTTCGGTGCAAATAAGTACCTTGATGTGTCCTGATATATCTTTGCAGTCTATCTCTTTGCTTGCATCAACATGATTGATCTTCTGATAATGTGTAGGATGATGTAGCCTTCTAGTCAGCTTAGTGACCACTAGACAAGGGTTGGACCCCTAGTTTTTTTCTCAGGTACTCAAACGTATCTTTTTGAAATGGCTTTGTGAATATGTCTTCGAATTGTTCTTTGGATTGCACATATTCTAGTATCACCTCTTTCTCTTGCACTTGTTCTCTTAAGTAATGATACTTGATAGAAATATGTTTTGTCTTAGCATGCATGTTAGGGTTCTTTGAAATATTGATTGCACTTGTATTATCACAATAGATAACTATTGGTTCAAGAATTTTCATATTCATACCTTCCAGTAATTTCTTGATTTATGCAATGTTAGAGAAATTTGCAGCAGCAACCACATATTCTTCTTCTGTAGTTGATTGTGAGATGCATCCTTTCTTTTTACTTATCCATGTGACAAGTCTATCACCCATAAAGAATGATCCTCATGTTGTGCTCTTTTTGTCATCTATATTTCGATCCCAATCAGAATCTGTATAGACTTGAAGCTTAAATTTTCCTTCTCTTTTATACCACAGACCATAGTCCTCGATATTCTTTAGATATCTTAGAATTCTTTTGACAATAGTCATGTGTGATTCCTTGGGATTAGCAGAGAATCTTGCTGTAACACCCCAAAATTGGCATCTTGCAACCCTAACCAATTTTGTTGCATTTGTCATTCTTCTAAATCATCAAAGTCCTATTATACTAGGCAATTCTGAGTTTTCACTAACTCTACTCGACATGAGTGTCAAATACAGAAAATCCTAAATCTGTATTAATCATACATCATATTTAATTCCTAAATATCTATTTGGCTAAACAAACCCTATGATCGAATTAATTTAATTATAAAGTCCTAGCACTTTAAT